>JAUZST010005176.1:0-15774 GCA_034779995.1 Parotocinclus haroldoi
CACACACACACACACACACACACACACACACACACACACACACACACACACACACACACACACACAGTGAGAGAGAGCACTTTTTTCATTTCCATATGTTAAAACCCTTTAATATATCACAACAAAACAACAATGTTCAAAACTGAGGGATGGTGTCACCAGGAACATGATCAGTAATGATTGTTAAATCTCTACTGGCCAGTAAATACTGCTTTAAGAAACAGTAGTTTGTTCTGCGGATTGTTTATGTGAGTGTGTATTTATTTTGAGAGTGGGTGGAAAAGAAGTAGGGAGGGCTGGGGATGAAGCCTGCTTTCAGAGTTATTTACTAGTTAGTGCTAATGAATGGGTGTGCCTATGTCAGGTCGGTGTGTGTTTGGTCTTGGTAGTTCATGAAACATTTAAAACTGCCTGTACACAAAGCAGCATGCTAAGGGAAAGCGGTAGACCCTGGTAATGCTCAGTCTCTTGTGTGACATTCCCAGTGATTATGTGTGCTTATATGTATGAAATTATGTGTTTTGTACAATAGTTTGAGCCACACTCCCAGTCGTTGTTAAAACCAAATTCCAGGTTTTTAAACCCACAACACCACTACTGTGAGCAGCATTTTACAAATGTAAGGTTTTGAGGTCAGTATTGACTTACCAGTAGATTAACAGCAGGTGTAAATACATACACAAAATTAAGAAGAACAAATGACTAGACATTGGAAATTAACGAGAGGACTGTAAGGAGTCTGGACAGTCTGGATATTGGATCAGAAGGTCCAGGGTTCAAATCCCGCCTATGCCAAGCTACAGTAATTGGGCTCTTCTGTGTAACCTCAGTTGCTTGGACTGTGAATTACCACAGTTACTCGGGATAAGGGAAAAAAACGAAGTAAAAATGTTTATGCCTTATGCTCATGCTTTACGTTCGTTTGAAACTCGTTTGAAAAATTGCTTTGAAAACTCCCTTGATGTAAATGTGAATGCTGTCACTTCTTTAAAACACTTTTTATTTAAAAAATGTAAACTCATGTTCATCTGCATACTGATTTGATTTCGCCGTTGTTTTCAGATGGTTGTGTATAGCTCCTGTGTCCTTCGGAAATATGTGTTGTTTTCCCCCTAGACTGGGCTGTAACGTTATAAAAGTGTGGTAATGGACAACCCCTTTGTGGCTTATTGCTTTATTAACACACTTGTGCATTACAGTTACTATAAGATGTAAGAAAATAATATAGAAATATGTCACATAACACAGAGTAATGACCACATTCATTTGTTCACTGTAGCCAATCAGAGAAAAAATATCTTTGCAACTTTTAAACAGCAGCATAAAACCAACTCTCTCTCTCACACACACATGCACACACACAGAATATCTTCTGCTACCATTATGGGGGCCCCCCACTGACATAATGATTACTGGAGCTACACCTTCCCTCAATCTTAACCTCAGTAACCTAAATCAAATCTTTTTACATGTTTAGTTTCCAAAAAAGATGTACTTTCTGTTTAAAAAAGCAATGAACATTGTGGGGACTGGATCGTGTTTATATTATAATGTAAACAATGTAATAAAATAATGCACATCCAGAACACACACACACACACACACAGATTAGTTTTTAGAGTTTCAGATTAGTTATGGCTTGGGTATTCTAAGGTTTTGTAACTTTTGTTTTAGTTTCATGCCATTCCTTGGGGCTTGGAACCAGTAGATAACAGGTTAAGATGAGTTCCCCTGATAAGATTATATATTGTGTCTTGAATGGCACCAAAACAATAAATAGTGTTGTGCAAATGCGTTGTGTCCTTCCCTTAGGGAATGGTCAGTTTCTCAATTGCCATTGCACAGGAGAATAAGGTCCTCTGTCCTGTGTTTGCCCTGAAAAGTAATTATAGCATTTAAAAGGAAAAACTGACAAATAAAATTTAAAATGAAAATGCTAGACGTTCTGGATGCTACTACTGCTGTCCAAAGTGTAAAACGTTGTTAACATGCATGTAATTGAGAGCTGGAGATACCAACTTAACAAGCATTTGAGTAACAGCATGTATTATATTTGTACCTTTTGGCAGTTGAGGTTCAGTATGCAAATAGTATATGTGTTAATTCAGACTACAACAAAGTTACAACAATGACATGCTTTGTCTTGCTTTTACTACAAACCTTGAGTTTACTTACCAAAAAAGAACAAAAGAAATAAGCTAATTTATGGTGGAACCTTTTTCACGCACCTTATTACACTCCTCTTATGTTTTGTACTCATTCCTCCTGCTTTCTGAGCCTGTGAAAGGGGTGGGGCTGACTTGAGTAATTCTACACCTGCTCCATTCAGCAATGATACTGTAACAGGCTAAACAGCCTCAACCAGCGACAGCACAGGCTTCACCACACACACTTGTCTGACAGACGTCTGGGCTTCGCACTTTCACACAGCATATCCTTCAGCATTTAAACTTTGGAAAGGATACCCTGACCATAAAAACCATTTCTCAAGCAGAGGAGGAGAGCACCACAGTTCTGATTACTTATATAGCCGAATAGAAAGAATAGAAAGTAAAGAAGTATTTACACAAAGACATAAAGGCATTGGACAAGTGGTGGAAGATTACTGTATCCATGCTGTTAAGCGAGTGAACGAGCTTGTTCTCTGCTACCCCAGTATTGGATATGCCTAAGGAGGATGTGGGCACTTTTGGAAGCGCAGTGTCAAGCAAGACAAACTCGTGGGACTCTAGGAGCCAGGACAATGTCGTACTGGTCCAAATTGCGAGCCTCTCCATGGAAATGTTTACACCCGGGGATTTCAAAGGGAAGTTCAGAAAAATACAGCCCAAGAAAAGACCCACAATCATCAAGGAAGATATACAAGGTCTGTCACTTCATACTGTATTAAATATTTTGTACTGAATATTTACTGGAGTACTGGTATGTACATTATACGTAATCAAAGTCTTAAAATGTTACCAAAAGTTAACTACAAACCTCACCAGTTCCAGTCATCAGAAATTCTGAAAACGGACCCGGTCTTTGGCTCTGTAGAACATTCTCTACATTCGATGTACTACATATTCTGTTCCTAGAGAAATGTAAGAAGCATCTCCCAGCCAGTTTTAGTGCGGCATTTACCGCAAACCTGAAAATAACTGCAGATACGGCTGTTCAAAATGATATGCTTCACTCTTTTCATTCATTCATTGTAGTCATTCAGATTTCTGATTTTGACTTGGGCTCTTAAGGTGAACCTACATCATGGCACTGATGCCATTGCACAGTAATGGCACGTTTGAAATGCTACACAAGTTTTAGGTGTGAGTAGACAGGCTGTTTATTAGACCATCTATATGTAGTATGTCTCAAGCACACGCAAATTGTACTTCTCCTTAGTAGCTCTTGTCTTACAGATTTGGATGTTGACTGAGAGGAGTTGGATTGAGTAAGTGAAAGAATACCGTGGAAGCTATCAGCCTGAATAAATAAATAAATACTTTTATTTAATAATACCTAAGCAAAATACCTTTAATGTGTACCAAGACATAAGAAATGATTTATCATCTCTTACTGTGTCAAACACTGTGAATAAATGCTTTATTCGGTCAGTTATGAAAAGCTGCTCCAAATGTTTTCTGTAGTTCATAATTGTACTGAAAAGACAAACCATGCTATGGTCTGAGTAACAGTTTAAAAGGTTTGAGCACAGTATGTGTAATTCCATTGATAGCATGTTCATAAAGTTGGTTGTTCATGTTCATGTGCTGGTTGTTTCTCTTAGTGACTAAGTGCTGATATTGGCTCACATAATTTTCCATGTGTCATTGTCTTTGCTGCTTATGAATATTAGTGAACAATGAGGTAATGTTGATGCAATCTAACATGGCAGAAGCTTTTTATAAAAGCGGTTCTTGGTAGTGGAGTCTTGATCTTTTGCAATGTGTGTTGCGAAAACACAAACAAATGGTAGAACATCTGAGTCGTGTGACTTATCAGTGAACATGAAGTAAGACTGGGAGAACAACATAGAAATCATTATGGACTACAATAAATTGGTCTGTAAAAATGGGCCACATCTGGTCTACATCACATGGTATAAAATACTAGTAGCAAAGGATTTGCAACTTGTTGCTTCTGATGACAATGTAGTTTGTATCCTGCATCTTGTGAGTTTAAGTTTGAGCCTAGCAAAAGCCTAAACCTAGCAAGTTTTGTTTCCAAATGGCTTTGCAGACACCCTACTTCTCCCAGAAGTTACAGGAGTCACGCACATTTAAATTCAACTCAAAAATACATTTTCATAAGCGAGAGAGAAGCACACACCACACACACACACACACACACACACACACACACACACACACACACACACAAACAAAATATAGGCTAGACATAAAACACATTTCATCTGATACTACATTAAAGTGTATTCCTACTTGATGGAGGTATATTTACAACAGTTACTTCTCCATTGCTTATTGTGTGGTAAATGAAAAAAAAAGTGTCGAGTTTAACATTAGTAACTTTAGTTAAACTAGCAGGCTAGGTGTTAAATAGCTACTTAACTACTCCATTTAATTGAAATTATATTATATAGGAAGTATTTTAATGTGACCATTTTGTGCATAGTGGCCACGGTTTTGTTTACAGATTAAACAAAATCACTAAACAAAGTACCACATAAGACAAATACCAGCTTATACCTTATGATTTTTAAAAATTGTATTTCTTAGGGGCTATATTAAGGAGGCGTGCGTGGGATATTCATTCCCATACAAATGACCTGTATTCATGTTCCCTCAAATATCTCATGGCCGGGGGGGGAGGTTCGGCTTTCTGACACCAAACCATTCTCTGTCAGGGAAATAATGCTTGAATATCAGCAGAGACAGCCAAGTCTTGGAGCTCAGAAGGGACTCGCGTATGTATCGTACGTAATGCAGACCACGGGTGCCCCAGTGTTGCATGATCATTAAGTTTATGAATCTAGGACTTTATGGGTCAAGTGCTATCTGATGGTTGCGGTGGTAGACATGAAGCTGTATTGTTCCTGTTGTTATTTAATCTCTCAGTCACTCTTCTACATGTGCTTTGTTTAAACAGATGTATAAAAAATATATACAAATCTTAATTTCATAAATAAAAAAAAAACCTTTACTAACTTACTTAAGTGTGTTGGACAGAATGATAGAGTTTAAGGCTTTGTTTTCTTTTAAGGAGCAGTATTCAATTGTAGCTTAAGCGAGCGTTCATGGATCCTGCTGTATGACTTATTTGTTTTTATAGAATAATAGACCACAGGCCACCTTTTATGCCTAAAAATCGTAGAGCAGTTTTAAGTTAACCATTGCCAGTCAGTTGAATCCATACTTTATGGGTTTTATGGGTGACGGTACGAATACATCAAAAGATGAGGTAGAGTTATGGGGGTAAAGGCAGATGCCATGCTAAGCACTGCCATAAAGTCATAGAGATGCCATGTACTGACCCACTGAATGTTCAAACAACAACTACTCAATGAGTAGATATTCCAACACAATGTTTAATTTCATTATCTTTCATAGATTTATTAAAACATGGGTATTGTGTAGCAAATGTTCAGACAAAGAAATATATACCCAGAATTTTCCAGTACGTTTTTGATCATATTGCAAACTGTTTTTAGTCATGAAGATCATGCAGGAAGGAGCTTACTGCAATGACATATTATGAACATTCCAGTAAATCAGTAGGTTCTGAAATACCCAGTCCAGTCTGTCTAGCACCAACAACCATGCCACATTCAAAGTTACTAAAATCACATTCTTCCCCATTCTGATGCTTGGTTTGAATTTCAGCAGGTCATACCATCTGTGTCTACATACCTCAATGCAGAGAGTTGCTGAGTTGCTGCCATGTGATTGACTGGTCGTTTAATTCCATATGAATTCATATTAGCTCATATTCTCTGGTTGTACTAGTGAATTCTAAGATAGGCTCCATCTGCTACCACCCCTCCAGCTCTGGAAATGTTTCACTTTAAATCACATTACTGACCCAGAGTATAAATGAAAGTGAAAGTTCTTTTACACAACACTTCTAATTTGCTGCAGGCTGGAACACTGCTGTGTCTATACTCTAAGTCTCATTGTATTATGACACCAAACACAATTATATTAACTAATTAAAATATTTCTATTAACATCATCGTACTGAGATCAACATTATAAAAGTAAAATGTGTCTTTTTAGCTGTTTTTATACAGCAAATACATTTACATTGTATATTTATGATATATCGTATACTGCTTATGTATTTTACCTGTAAACAACAGTCAGTCATTTGTCTGATCACCAGAATTATATGGTAAATAGCAGAACAAAGAGTTGCTTGCAGTTACCAGTTCTATATAAAGAACAATGCAGTGCTTACCCACAGTCATTCAGACACTGAAAACACATGTTCACTTTAAGCTTTAGTTGAAGCTTTTGTATTCAGGTGTCTGCAGAGTGGCTGTGATCTACCAGTGCTGCCAGTACACAGCTATCATCAAGGCTAATTTACTTCAAATTAAAGCTTTTATCTGTTTCTGTCTTTCTGGTCCAGGACTTAGTGATGGATTGTGTTAAATTGTCCACAACGTAGAGCAGGAATGTTTGTAGTGATAAAGAGAGTAACTACTGAACTCAACATATAATTCCTTTTGTCCTAGCTACCAAATAGGTCTTGAAAATCATGCCAGTACTTTTTTAGTCTTATAGTGAAAGCTCAAAAAATATAATTTTGGGAAATATTGTTATTTCGTAATTAAGGGTACAGGAGTTAGTAGAACATATTAGTGATAAAATAGCTGTCCAAATTTATCTGCACCAATGGCAAAAATGAGTATAGAATGTAAAAAATCACATCCTTAATCTGACACTCAACTGAAATCCAAGTACATTTATTCAGAGAAAAAAAATAAATTTCATTAAGAAAGATTTTTTGCCAAAACAATAGAAAATCTTAGGAATAAAATGTAACTAAAGATGTTGTCCATTTATATTTTACTTTAATCAATTTAATCAGTGGCTATTGGAACATTCAAGCAGTACTCCACAATTACCTGTTTTGCTGGGCTATACAGAGGCCACTTTATTAGGTACATTGTGCTAGTAGCAGGTCGGACCCGTTTTTAGCCGCTGTTTGTTGAGTCTTTTGTTTAAATTCAGTGAGGTGCTTGAAACATTCATCAGGATAGCATCACATAGTTGCAGCAGATTTGTCAGCTGCACATCCATGATTCGTATCTTCTGTCCCACCACATCCCAAATGTGCCCTGTTGGACTGAGATCTGGTGACTGGTAACTGTGAGATTATTTGAGCTTTGTGACATGATACAGCAACCATCCAGATGTGCATACTGTGGCCATAACATAAAGGCATGGACATGCTCGCAATATTACTCTTAAGTAGGGGTGGGGGAAAATTTTTTTATATGCATAGCGATACGGACGTTAATGATTTTGAATCAATTAACAAATGTCAATAATCGATAATCAAGCACACTTGCATCTGAATTTGTACACCAGCTTCTGTTCTTACACAACCTAACTAACTGAGCTCTATTAAAACTCTATTTTGAGTTTAATATTTTTCAAGCTTTCTTTGCACCTTTTCTCCGTTGCCTTTTTCTTGTGCGGGATCTAGGCAATCTTTGGATTCTGGAGTTAAGCCCCGCCCAGCTCATTCTACAGAGCCCACTACGTCAGCGAAAGCACGAAAGTCTTTTACCTTGATTGGAAAATGGTCGATGATAAACACAGGGAAGATAGTTTTAACAATTATCTCTTTTAGTAATGCCCAGTTTGTCGTATAGGCTTACAGTCACTCTACTAATTTGTTAATCTAGGTGATACGTTGATATAATATTTGACATAATATTAAGACTTAATATTAAGATTTAATAAGTTGGAACAAACCACCCAGCAATAGGCTATTATTACATAATTTTATATAGTTATATCAGTATATTTTATTTGACGTTTTAAATCAGATTTCAAGTTTGTTGTTGAGCAAAACATCATATATATGTAGCCTAAACTTTGCTTTATGCAGGGAGCTACGTATAAATGTTCTACGTTAGGACATTGTCAAACAGAACTTTTATTTCACAAAACGATTGAGCTACGTAACGTTAACTAAACTGAGGTAAGTTAGCACTCTACCTAGATAACCAGTTAGCAGTCTTACTCTAAGCCTCATTATTAAAAGGCATAATCAGCTTCCCTGTGTTTATTCCCGATTATTTTCTAATCCAGGTAAAAGAGTGGCATTCTTTCGCTGACGTAGCGGGCTCTGTAGAATGAGTTGGGCGGAGCTTAGCTCCAGCAGCCAATGATTGCCTAGGTCCCGCCCCTGGTCGAATCGGGTCCAAAAGTCAAAAGCAAGAAACTTTTTAAAGCGAAAACGAGACTGAGAGAAGCGCAACAGAGAAAACGCGCAAAGAAAGCGAAAACGGACATTTTAAGAATATTAAACACAAAATAGACAATTACAAACAGAAATATTCTGTTTACAAACCGGCTTTTATTACAAAATCTAAATTTTGGGTTACAGATTCTGTTTTTTGGTTTTCAAAACTTTAGGACCTATTTTGACGCCATAGATTTGTTTTATGTAGTCACATGGTAAAGAAAAAGCTCTGTATAGAAAAAAACGAATTAAGATGCATCGATAATTGTTGCCCTCTGAATCGTAATTGAATCGAGTCGTAAGGTGCCTAAAGATTCCCACCCCTACTCTTAATTCTAAATATAATTAACTATTTTAATTAACATTTAAGCCACCCAAGGAGGATGGGTCCTCTCAAGGTCTCCTCCTTCAATATTCAGGGAGTTTTTCCTTGCCACTGTCGCCCTATGCTTGCTCAATTTGGGATTGGCCTTTTAAGATAATATAATATTGTCAGGCCGCTTTGAGACAATGCTCTATTGTAAAAAGTGCTATATAAATTAATTTGGCTTGACTTACTCGGTAGGCTGTGGTGTTTAAACAATTGTCTACCAAGAAAATATGCCTGGCACCATAACACAAGCACCAGTCTCTCCAGTTTATACAATGCAGGATGGATCCATGCTTTTATTTTGTTTACGTAAAATTTAGGCCCTTCCATCCCAATGTCACAGCAGAAATTGAGACTCAATTGTTGCCCAAGCAACATTTTTCTTCTCTTGTCACATTTTTGTGAGCCCACTGAGCCCTAGTTCAGCCTGTTCTTAGCTGAAAGGCGTGGCATTACATTTACATTTACATGTCATTTAGGAGACGCCCTTACCCAGAGCGACTTACAATTCATACAGTCATACAATCTAAGCAATTGCATTGTAAGACTGGACATTTCTGGTCCATACTCCAGTACCTTAACCACTAGGCCACCACAGTCCAGTCTGCATTTGGTGTGATCTTCTGCTGCTGCTTCAAACTTCAGCATGTTGCGCTCACAGATATGCTTTTCTGCATACTTTGGTTGAAATGAGTGATTATTTGAGTTAAACCGGTCTGGACATTCTCCTCTGATCTCTGATCTGATCTCATTTGCACCCAGAGAACTGCTGCTCATTGAATATTTTCTCTTTTTTGCACCATTCTCTGTAAACCCTAGAGAGTTTCTGAAACACTCAAACCAGCTGGTCTAGCACCAACAACCACACTACGAACAAAGTCACTACAATCAGCTTTCGGTCCCCCGGATGCTGAGTATCCTCACAATCTTTTTTAGTGTGAGGTTAAGCAAATTCATCAATCGTCGAATTCATCTAACTTTTTCTGTTCGCCTTTACCAGGAGTACCAGTGATTATGGAGGGGACTAGACATGTTTTAAGCTTGTATATTTATAGCAGAAGCTATACGCTGTAGCTGTTAACAAAATGCTTTCCAAATATTACTTTCATTTAAAACCATTTCAAGCTGTATGCCTCTGTTTTGTTTGGCCTTAAACACTTTAGCTCAGGCAGTAGTTTAAACAGGCCATGCCATTGCCAGAGAGACATTAATTAAATCCACATGGCTATGCTCTGCCAAAGAACATGAATGTATTTCTTGTTCATGGCCAAAGGAAATGCTAAACATTTGGCACATGCTGCAGATTTTCCTGTAGAACTGCATTTCTTTGGCACGCTAACAGATCATGAATACGTTTAGGCGTGGTCTAAGATATAAATTATTTAATGTTATTAAATGCATTAGTGCAATCGTCCTCTAATCCTCATAAAACGACCAGGATAAACAGGGATATTTTATTAAATGGGTTCTGGGAAGCAATCCTAAATTGCTACTGGTTACTGACTGGACAGTAAGAGTAATAAGCTCCTGGACTAACAATGCTGCTATTTGTATTATTGTGTGTATTCACACTTGAGGACTTTATAGATGTCAAGAAGTTTTAAACCGCCGATGGTATCTTGCGTAACATATATGCCATATAAGACATCACACTAAATCTCCATAAAATAAACCAAGCTCAGACCATCGCTAAAGGAAAAAGTATAGAAACAATCAAAGCTTTCAATAAAGAGCTGTTAGTAGCTGTCATGAACTCAATATGACTTTCCAACTCGCTCTTCTTAGCTTCTGGCTATACAAACTGAGAAAGTAGTTGTGTATAATCAGCAGTGGTGTGTCTACAGCCTCAACAAGCTGTGCATGTAAGCAGTTACACATCACCATTCCTTTTATCCAGCACACTATTCATTTGAAACGTTTTGGCTCATTTTGAAATTATATACATGTATAATGAATGATAAAGGCCAAAAATGTATGCAACGTGCAAAAAAACAAACAAATAAACTGATAAGGCAGACAAAAAGAACCCAAGATATTTCATGTTTTTTTTTATTTTCTTCTTTTTTTTAATTAAACATCCAGTCCTTCCATAGTTCAGGCCTAAAAAAGTTGGGCATTGGTGCAAAGCTAGTAATAAAAATGTTTGAATTTAAATAGGTAATGTCACCTTGTGATTATAATCATGAGTTGGTACAATATCTTTGAGGCACAAAGATGGGCAGTTAGAAAATTATTGTAATGTCTAAAACATTTTTTGTCGCTCAAAGACTAAATCTGGAGGAATGTCTGTGTGTAAAGGGCAAGGACACAAGCATAAAATGATCGTCGATCTTTCAGATGTCACTGCTTTAAGAACCGTTATTAATAGCTGAAATGCACCCATGGGCAAAGAATTACTTATCAAACCTTTATCAAGCTTTATATAAGCCATATCCAGACTGTTTTAAACCTTTCGATCATTTTCTCATGCACCAACAGGAGATGTTCTGCCTTTGACTCAGCCTTTCATTGATACTTCTTTTGTACCAAATCATTTTTATAATAACCTGTTTCAACTCATTATCAATTTTTTAAAATCTTATTTGTATCGCTAAATTGCTTGTTTCATTTTTGGAATGCATTGCAGACCTAAAATGAAATGTTCATATAGTATTAATAATCTTCATTCAAACACAATATAAAAACATTTAGAATAGTACTGTACTGTACAGTTATTCTTAGCTTTGTACGGTTTATAAAACTTAAAGCACCATAAAAGAAAACACAACGTTACCATGTTGTTTTCTGCCTTTCAAGGCTGCATTTGCCCTTTCTGTCATTCAGGTGTGAATAAGACTAATTTAGCATATGTTTATTTTCCATTGTAGTGATTAAGACCTTAGCCATTAATGCAAACAGACATTGATACTGCCAAGAAATTTTGACGTCCTGATTTGACCTCACCAGAAAATGGGAACTAAGGCTAAATAGCATTCACTCAAGCTTGTTAACTTGACACTCCTCAAATAAATTCTATTAATTCATTCATTCATTCATTTTCATAGCTGCTTGATTCATCGCAATCACATTTCCAATCTCTCTCTTAATGTACACTTTCTACCTCACTGGACAATTGTGCTAGGCAGCCGTTTACCAATCCCCTTTAAGCAGAGGCTGGGAAAGAGACGGAGAGGGAGGGGTGAGTTGACGTAAGACAGTGAGAGAGGGGTGTGTGTGTGTATGTGTGTGTGTGTGTGTGTGTGTGTGTGTGTGTGTGTGTGTGTGTGTGTGTGTGGTGTGTGAGCGAGAGAGATAGCGAGAGAGATCGCGAGAGAGATAGCGAGAGAGAGAGAGAGAGAGAGAGAGAGAGAGAGAAAGACAGAGAGATAGAAAGAGAGAAAGAAACAGAGGGAGGAAAGAGTTGGTTATTCTCGTTGCTGAGCCAGAATGAGCTAGAGAGGATTTCTGCTGCATCTCTCCTTTCTCTCCTCTCCTTCATCCTTCCATCCCTGCTCCACTACAGAGCAGACATGACCAGTCAGCAGGACTCTGGGTTCTTTGAGATCAACATCAAGTCTTTCCTTAAATCCTGGAGCAGCTGTGAGTAAACTGTGGTTTATTCCTGTCTCACAGGTGGCACATGAACATAACACAGTTCACACACTGTTCATAATGGCATGTTTGATAGGTCTGTGTACACACGCTTTGTTCGGTTTTCCTTCATTAAGCTATTCATTATGACATCATTTCCATTTTTCCGTTGATCTCCCATATAGTTCATACTGGAGGTGATTGTTTATTAGCAGGGGGAGGCGGGGAAAATGTGCACTGTCAGAGCTAAGTAAGGTGCATTAGAGCAGTTGTTTGTGCTCTCTTTCTCGTCTCCCTCCTTCCTTTCCTCCCTTAAGAAGTGCTCCAGGTTACCTCACTGTACACTCAGTTCTGTCCTTGATATGCTGAGATGTGAAGGGGAAGACTGACCTGTTTCCATTGTTATACATTCAGTTACAATAAATCTTTAGGATGAGGATGCAGTGTATATATAAGTATGTGCATTCTATTCCACACTCCAGGGCTCAAACAGTTATGTAATAACTGCAGACAAGTGGACATTGCAGTGATGTGAGGATTTGTGTTGTTTTGGTTTTTCATCACCAAGATGAACACTGTAGGATTTGGGCTGATAATTAATACTACAGAAAATCTAGGTATTCATCAAATGGCAAGGATTTTCTGTAATGTGTTTTTATGTGTTTCAGCATTTTAACCACTGTTTCTCTTTATTCATTTTAAAAGCTGGTTTCCTGTTTAGAGTAAAATGGACGCTCATGCTATCACATCAGCATGGCAGTATTGAACATAAACACTGAACGGATAATAACTACACGGCTCACAAAAATTAGGGGATATTTCATTGGGGATATTTCATTTTGAAATATAGTATAGCTGTTACCAATGTTCCATGGTATCTGTGCTGAAGGAGTGAAAGATGAATGAGCATAGACTGTAAAGCACATTACACAGCACCTGGCAACTCGTCAGACTGCACATATGTTATATACATTACTATTATTTGTTTTTGAAAGAAAGAACTGGGATACAGGGTGTTTTCTCACCTCAAGCTATACACATGCCAGCTGACCATAGTTTTCATAGATTTAAAAAAAAACATTTTCTTAAATCTGCAAAAATATTATAATAATTTAACCTCAACAGCTTGTCAGATTGATTATATAGCTATGAAGATAATAATCATTTGATATAAGAAACTATTCTAGATGGTAACTACCATTGCACCTGCTTTTGCTATTGCTACCTGATTTTAGCTATTTTTTTGACCTAACAGCTAAAAAAGCATTTGGGAGCAATAAGGTTATACAAAAATATATTTCAATCACTTAATTCTTTAAAAATGAAGCTGTTTTGATGGCAGCATTACACACTACTGGCCATTCTCTTCAGCTGACCTCAACAACCCAGCAACCCAGCTCTATAAAGTTCAGATGGTTTGGAGGCCAGGTCATTTATTGCAGCACTGCCTCACTGGTCATTTTTACACAGCCATAAGTTGTGACTCCCCATCTAGGTACTCATAAAAAGGGATTTCAAGTTACTGCAAAACATTTTGGTAGCCGTAACAGCAGAACAACACCTTCCCCAAGCTTTACACTAGACATGCTGGCATCATCCACTTATCGACTTTGTGTGTCACAAAAACATTATGGCTGGTACCGAAACGTTGGACTTTTCTGACCAAATAATGGATTTCTATTATTTTAGGACCCACTGGGTATGTTCTGTTAACCTTACCAATATCTTCTTCTTGTTGAAGTGTGGTGACCTAGTGGTTAAGAGTACTGGAATATGAACCAGAAGGTACAGGGTTAAAATCCCACCTCTTCCGCAGTTGGGTCCCTGAGCAGGTCCCTTAACCCACAATTGATTGTAAGGCTGTATGAATTGTAAGTCACTCTGGATAGGGCGTCTGCTAAATAAAATAATTGTCGATGAATAGGCTTCTTTGCAGCAGTTTTGCCAAATATATCTTATGCCCTCTAAACGATTGATGTTGAGATCTGTTAGCTTGCATCTGCAAAGCATATATTTTATCTGTATTATGTGGTTCTACTAAGTGGTAATTTCCTAGGTTAATGACTCTAAGATGTGTGTCATTTACAGCGGACGTAGCACATTATCTACTTTCTTAGAACTATATTCATAATAGCCAGTTTCACTGTAACATTTGAAGGCTTGGCCACCGCACTTTCACAATATTTGCTATTTTCCTTAATGATTAATAATCATTGTTATCTTTGCAATCTGTGCATAAGGCATATTACATATTGTTTATTGTAATAATAAAATCATAAAACAGATTTATTTGAAATAGGTCACTTGATGTCCATTCTTCCTGCCACAGTGCAAATTAGAATTTTATAGTAATAAATTATAAACTATATAAGCTGTAATATATAGTAATCATTCTGCCAAACATTGTGACATTAACATTCATTTTTTTATCATTCAAGCATTTTGTGGTAACAAATTAGGATGTTGGCTTAAGATATAAAAATATATAAATATATATTTCAGTAAATACCGTATTAATGTCCTGTAATCGATTACTAAATATATGTGTGTGTTTATATGCTAAGGAAGGAGTGTTTGCGATGTGAAGCTGAGCTGTTGAGATCAGTCGATAGTCGATAAATTTTTTTAATTAATTTAATTAATTGATTAATTTAGTTAATTTAATGGGCGGGTTACCTAAAGATATAATATTTGAAATCAACTGTGAGTTGATAATGGAACTGTAAAATAACCATGCTTTGTGTATCTGCCATGTGATCAGACACTTTTGCTCTCTGACTCAAATTGCTATAAAGATCACGTTTTGCCACATACATGGTAACAACCATTATATAACACGAATGTATAAGATGCTTAAGCTGTTATGTTGACATATTGCACGCTGGAGAGCTGTGCATAGCATCTTCACACAATTTAAGCACACACACTCTGTGCAATGTCACATGGTTTCTTTCAGAGTAGAACAGGTGGCCTGATAACAGTGGTGTTACCCACTCAGCAAATCCTCCTAAATCTCACTCAGTCACTCACTCATTCTCTCACTCTCTCATGTCATATTTTATCTTCACAATGATAAACCTGACAACACATGCACACACACACACACACACACACATACAAATATAAATACATTTAACTGTCATTGTACTAGCACAGCAGGATTCAGTGCGTTGTTCTCTATAGCTAACGTATTAGAAAAAAGTATTCAATAAAATTATATAAATGTATATAAATGTATGTGCAGCGTAATACAGCAGTAAATATGCAGTCGGGGACTGTGGTAGCCTAGCGGTTAAGGCACTGGACTTTGCATCAGAAGGTCCAGGGTTCAAATCCCAGCTGTGCCACAGTTGGGTTCTTGAGCAAGACCCTTAACCCACAATTGCTTGGATTGTAAATCTGTAATAATTGTAAGT
>JAUZST010005177.1:0-15774 GCA_034779995.1 Parotocinclus haroldoi
AATGACAGATATAATTATAGTATTTTACTGGACATGCATGGCACTTCCATCTCATTCCATCATAGCCTTTAAATTAAGATTATAAGTCTATAATATAAATTAATACAAAATTTTATAACACCTTATCCCAGCAATTTATTAAGCTGAGAGTCCCACAACCTTTATTCTTTCGTAGCCTCTTTATATTCTCTGAACCAGAAGTTAAGCTACTAGCAGATACTCCACTATAAATGCATCCTCATTCTTGACTGAATCAAACATTTTGTCCTGACTCGCTTTGCCATTGCATACCTAGGTGTTGTGAAAATGCCTGACTAGCTAGCAGGAGCTAAAATTAGAAATGAGTGGATGAAAATTCAGTATTTTTTTTTACAAGTTTAGATGTTCGTTTGCCTTTGTGCAGTTGCTACTGCGGTTTCCTAGGTGTGTCTCTGCTCATGTAACGTTAGTAGTGCGTTATGAGGCTAGTTTATGTGTGAGATTTAGTATAACTAAGTTAACTTTAGCTGCTAATTCGTCCCTGGACCACGGACCAGTGATACGCCCCTGGCTGCTTGGCACCGTTTGTGAGGAGTACGTCCGGAGAGTTCATTTAAAGTTAAGGTAAAACTAAGTCAAAGTTTAGTCAATTCCTGAGGGGCATAATAATTTATTTATTCAATGTATTAAGCTAAGCCAAAGTTTAGTCAATTCCTGAGGGGCATAATAATTTATTTATTCAGTGTATTCATTTAATGTATTAATTTAATGTATTCATTACAAATGCTAGTCCAGTAACGTAAGCTATCCTGGCCTGGTGTTGTGAAGATGGCTATAGACTAACCTGCGGTTTGCTTTTCCTCTTTAGACACTATTCTCAGCACACACAAAATTACACAACAGGAGGCAATGGACACGATGGCTAAATACCTCAAGTATGCACCGGAGAGGTTGGGTGGTGGTGGCCGCAAGAAATAAGATTTATCTTTTTGACATTCTTTATACTCAGCCTTATTTACCGCTGTGATGCAAGTTTGTCAATACCCTGTAATTGCTGGACATTTTGTTTGTAGTCCTGCTGTTCCTACTTCTCAGAGAAGAAATAAAATTCTCAGAGAGAATAAAAAAATAACATTGTTCTTTTTTATTATGGTTTTTTTTCTCTCTCTGTCCCATGCAATTTTGAGCATCATGAACGTGAGTTGTGGTTTATTCGAGGTTGAATGTATGACGTTGGAACAACGTTGGCATATCAACGTTGATTCACTTTTCAAAATCAACACGAAATCCAACGTTGATTCAACCATAACATTTGACGTTGATTCCACGTTGAAATGAGAGCTGGGTAACGTTTGATTCCAGTTTGTCTAGTTGAAGTCATACCTGAAACGGCGTGGCATTTCAAACAGGGCTGATTGGCTGTCTAGTGTACACCGTTGTTAAGATGCTAAACAAGGGTTTCCCGAGCAGAGCTGATTGGCTGTTAGCTGTAATCGCCCGGGGATTTACCCAAGCGTTCGTAACATGACAGCGTTGGTAGCAGAGGAACAGAAGGATGCGCGAGTAAAGACAAGACAAGGAAAACAAGGAATTCCAGACGCTGCAGGATTACGAGCCAGAATGGAAAATAAACCAAAAGCACGCCAAAGTTTTTATCCAGTGATCTCCAGCAGCACGCACCGTAAGTCTTCACTAAAATCCGCTAAATAATCTCTGCTGTAGTTACGCGTTT
This sequence comes from Parotocinclus haroldoi, assembly GCA_034779995.1. Lineage (NCBI taxonomy): Eukaryota > Metazoa > Chordata > Actinopteri > Siluriformes > Loricariidae > Parotocinclus > Parotocinclus haroldoi. The sequence continues at coordinate 1,712 of JAUZST010005177.1, forward strand.
AAAAAAGTCTGGACAGTATCTGTCCTTCATGCAGTAGACCAGTGGTTATTCTTCCTCAGGTAAAGTGAAGGAAGCTGCTCAGAGCAATGGAAGGACAAAGATAGCCTGCAGGAAGATTAAGAGACGATCGAGCATTGACAGACTCTATGGTTTATTCAGTAAGTTATCATATGTCTTTAATTTGTTAACAGTTCACGTTTCTTCAGTTCCAATACTCTGGAACTAAATGGAAAATGCCCGACCATTTTGATCATTGATTTTTTTTTTGAAGTGGTGAATGCAAGTTTTGTATGGAGTGTCTAAAACAGTCCACTTTCAGCTGCAGAAGGCATTACAACCTCATGTAGTTTCATTTTAAACAGAAAAAGCCAAACTCTGTCACTTTCTGTGACGTTTTGAACAGATATTTTATGCCTAAATGTTGAGTGCATAACAATGAGAAAAACAATCTTTGCTAATTCCTCCTCCCCTTACACTGTACAGTAAGAGGCCCTTGTGTGGTGAAGGCGCCAGGTACTTCCTTGTAGAGATGGAAATTTTGGAATCTGGAAAATGACAAGTCCTAGGGTGTTGTCTGTGTTGGCAAGGGGCGTGTTCTTATCCGTGTGCAAGTCTGAACAGTGAACAGTCTGTGAAGCTAGTTGATGCTGTGCTTGGTGTCTGTTTACAACTTTGCAAAAACGATGTTGCAGTGCCCCACCGAAATCATGGTGGCAAGAAGTCAATTTTATCCAAACTCACTACAGGAAGTGCAGTTCCCACAGTGCCCCAGTATCTTCCAAAAGCTTACGTGCATAACGCTTCCATTCTCATAGTAGGCCAATGGACATTCGCCAATATTTTAACGTAATAATAACACATTTTTGGCCGATTAGAACAGTATAGCGTAACAACCACTAAATCAAAGGTACAACTGATCGCTTTAAAAATATATGAACAGTTTGAGATTTCCAGAGAAGAGCGAACATCTACAGACTCTAGACTGGGGTTGGAAAGTTCTAAAAAAAAAAATACTCATCTTGAATGCAAGTCTTTTTAGAAATCTGTTTTTCACTAACATGGGCACACTGGCCAGCCAAATCCCTTAATGTTGGCCTACAGAAACTCTAGGGTTTAAAATGACATTTCATGATATCGCATTATAGGAAGTGCTAACTTAAAAAAGTTTTAAAAAAGTGTAAACAGGTGTAGAACCGCCCTCATTTTATCCTCTTGTTCACGCTTGTCTTCTCTTCTTTAGGTGAACACAAAGATACTTCGACTCTACCATCTCCACAGATCTCCATCAAACATCTGACCTGCCCTTTTTGAGGAGCCTTGTTTCATATTTACAGTTCACTCTGCTTTCTTCTGAGGGCAGCAATGGTATTTAGGTTTCCATGGTGGACCAAAAATTCTGCTTTCTGGTTTTTGGAGATGTGCATTAAGCAGTGCAACATCTAATAACTCTTCTGTGGTGTCTGTTCCTCTTGGAACATTGTTGTTTCCAGTTTTTGCTGCTTTTCATATGCAGTTTGGTGTACTGTATTTTTCGTATGGCTTTGACACAGACACGCCACAAAGTACTTTTCCAAATCAGGGATTTCAGCACAAGTCTAAGTTGAGTCTCCAGTCTCATATGGTTGCAACACAAGCATGCCAACTCGTTTGCCCATGCAATACTTGCATTACTGTTTCCTATTCGTTTAAAGCGTGTACTGTAGTCATCGGTTAGCATACAGTACAATACTAACTCTGATCAGTTGTATGGTCACTTTTAAAAGGCAATTGCAATGCAATAGGAAGAAATGCCTAACTGATATATTAACTGTAGTTTGCATTATTTGAGCTATTTTTTGCAATGCACTGAAGACATTGTGTCCTTGTTGACTTTATTAACTTCTGCAGGTGATTGGAAAGAGCAAGTGAAGCAGAACTGCCTGTTGCTCTTGTAGCAATTAGACCAGCACTGGCCAAGTCTTGTTGACATGAGAGTGGTTAAGATACTTCAGTATTGACCAATAGTTTGAGGGTTCAGGAGCAAGGCCCTTGGCCCTTTATTTGTTCGGAATGCATGTTACGTTTGTGTCAGTGAGAAGTTATTCCGAATGAGAGTGTGTTCCAAGTGCTGTAAATGTACCATGATCTAAATTAAACAGTATATTAAAGCAAACATCAGTCTTAATTGTCATTTTTGATCTGATCAAGACTTCCGTCTATCAAAGCTGTCTCCTGCAGCATCGACCGTACTCACTTATCAGCATATGGGGCAGCACAGTGGCTCGGTGGTTCAATCACAGGGTGGAGCAGCCTGGGTCCTTTCTGTGTGGATTCTGCATGGGGAGTCTCCCAGTGTCTGCATGGGTTTAGTCCAGGTAACTCCAGATTTCCTCCCACAGTCCAAAGACAAGCATGTTAGGTTTACTGATTACTCTAAATTGGCATTGACTACACACACACACACACACACGACTGTTTTTTAGAGGAGTATAGATATAACTGTGAGAGACAGACAGACAGACGGCCACTGATAGCTACATTAAACAAGCCAAATAAACAAATGAGCCACATGAGAAACTGATCACAAATGATTCAGCAGGAACTTTTATTCACTGAAAAGCTTCACAGAAAGTCCATATAATCAGGACACAAACTGAGCACACACACCGAAGAGACATCCTTTTGGTACTGTATTAATACGTATATAAAATCAGACTCGCTTTAATTAGAAATAAAACCCAATGCTGTGACATCTGTATATAAGCAATAACAGTCAGTGCATTATGAGGAAACACATAAAACAATTAAAAGAATATGAACGCAGTGCTTTAATCCTGGAGGAACGTTTGCTAGCGGCTGAAAAAAAAAAGAAGCAGTGAGGAATTAAAGCACTGCTTCCCAAAGGTTTAGGACATCCTGTAATGTTGAGCCTTGACCATCGCTGACGGATTTCAGAAAACAATGGGAAAAAAAATCTATCCTGTGTTCAATATTCCAAAGTGAACTTCGGTAAATCACCCAAGGTCCGACGAGTATCCAAACCTTCCTGTGTTTCACCTCGCAGCTTCCATATGGGGGTATTTATTTTTAAATCAGTGCAGTAAAAGAAGTCCTTACATCTATAAAGACACGGTTAAAATATAAAAGCACACACGTGAACACAACGAATCCCAGGCTTCATTATTCACATCGAACGGTCAGAACTGCTGGTGCATTTTGGATTTGTGACAATCTGCCTGGGAAAAAAAAGCCTTCTCATGCGTTCTCATGGGCTCATCCTGGTTTGGGTCCTTAGCTGCAATAACGCAATTGTCCACTAGGCGTCCGAAGAGCAAAATGCACGAGTTTTTCTAAAAGCTGGTTGGAGCAGAAATGTATGTTCATTAATTCAGGAAGAGAAAAATCACAACGTCACGTCAGCTGAACATCAAGGTGAAGTCCATGAGAATGCTCTAAACACAGAGAGCTCGAGGAAACCTGAAAGAAAGAGCATCCAATCATAAGCCATGACTTTCATAAGGTATATTAAGTTTCAGTAAGATTGTGAAGTGGAAAGATGAGTGAGAGACAGACAGACAGACAGACAGACAGGGATAAAGCAAACTACGAACAAGTTATTTTTATTACTCAGAGCTACAAAAACCAAGCAAGTGGACAAAAGCAAGATAAAAGCTCGGCCTCTTAGATCCAGTATTGAAATTACTGCTGTTCTTCAAATTATTGATTTGAGGGCCACAACAAGCTGAGCTTCAGCCTCTGTCCCTGGGATAAGAGGGCACAGATGTTATTGTGCCCTGGAAGTGACGCTGGTCCATTGCAGGACTGGCAGAGAGCTGGTGCAGTTCTGGGGGATAACCTCCCTTAGACATGCCAGTCTGTCTGTGTGAATGACATCAATTCTGGGCAAACTTTTCTTTTTTCAAGTTCTGCTTCAAACTTGTTTTGTTGTTCGGCACTCATAAAAGTAGGTAGGAAGTGAGATATAACGACTTTACATGGAGATGGAGATATAATGACTGGAATATAATGATATATAAAAAAATAGTTTCGATTTTTAAGGTACTACAAGACAGACTGCATTGCTTTGAGGTTTTTGATGTAGAAACAAAAAAAAAAACCAACAATCATTACTTTCTGCACATTCAGATACGCAGTACGAGTTGGCTACATTATGAATGTACTGAAAGAACCAGCGCACCAACACACACAGCTGTAGGAGTGTTATTTGAGCATTCGTGTAACAAAATTAATTTACGAACAGAGTTTGATTTCATCTTTGATCGTTTTTGATCAGGTGATGTACAACTGTCACGTCTGTTGATTAAAATGCTGTTTTCTACTCTACAACTAACACATTTTACCTGGTGGAGGTTCTTGAAGCATTCTAATTTAATCAGGAGTTTGAACACCGTTATCATTCAAACTTCAGTAAACATAGTTTAATATTTCTCCAGTTACTAGTGCAGCTTGTATTGTTGTGATTAACTAAAACGTTCTGCTTTCAAAAACGGATATTGGTGAGCCTAAACCTTCGCCATGCACCTACTGCATTGCCTCCAGCGTGAGTAAATGTATTCTGGGTTGTCGATCGGAAGACGTGAGCTCACCTGTCCTCGGTGAAGCCGTCCATTTCCTCCTCGTCGTCATCCAGCTCCATGTCCAGCTCGTTGTCAAGGCAACTTCGGCCGTAGTTACTAAGGACGCTGAAGGATGCGCGAAACGGGTTCGGTAAATACAGTACGAGAGTTTATTCAATACTTGTTGTGTTCCTGTGAATGTTCATATCAGAGTTTGTTTGAGTCCTGACCTCACGGAGCGGCAGGTGAAGAAAACGATGCGCTTAAGCTTCTTGTTGTAGAAGAAGTAGTTAAAGGACCAGAGGTTTCCTTCTTCACCAAAAGGGTCTGAGTCCAGATCCGGGTTATAGCTGAAATCACACACATTATATGATATACACTGCTTGTTCTAAAACACAAACATCAGTGGCTTGGTCCAGAATTAATTATATATTATTATAACTGCATATCTGGAGATGTAGTCGTCTCGCATAACCCTGAGCAGTAGGGGCTCCTTATTTTAAACCTTATATGAAAAACTCCATGCAATGGAAATTTTATGTATTCTAAAAATGTCGTTCTAAACATACTGGTCACAAAAAAAGTTTTTTTCCCCCCCAAAATGAGCATAAAGAGGATCCCACATGAACTGCTGGATCATCTGATCCTGTCCAGGCCCCATCACTGTCAGTGTATTTTGACACTCCTGGGTGACCATACGCCCTACTGAACACAATGTGGGGGCACTCTGGTCCAGTTTAACCTGCTTCTGTTCACCCCATAAATGTGTCTCGTGCTACTCAATCACCAGAACTGAAATTGCATCTCATTTACGTAATCAATTTTTGATTTCATTTGTTTTTCTGATGACCTTGTTTGGTGAAATAAAATCAAATGCTTCTTTTTTGATAACTTCATATTCATTTTTAAGCTCATTTTTGTGAGTAGTGTATATACTGAACCACTGAGTCAGATCCAGTTGTCTGATCTTACAAAAACACTAGTGTCTATCTAGAACGGTGGCCAGACTTTTGCCCGCTCACCTGTAAATGTCGCAGCTCTGCAGGTTGATCTCCTGGTCGATGGCGTTCCACAGCTCTGGGCCCAGCGTGTTAAACTCCTCTCCCACAGAAGAGTACAGGCTGCTGTTCACAGCGTTGGCCACCTGAGGGAGCAACAAGGACCTTAAATATGACATCACTAGTCGCTAGCAACAAAGGGTTCTGTGGTCAGTGGTTGTGCGCCACTAATCAGTCCCAAGTGCTACTACTGTTCTATCAGATTTATGAGTCTTCTTATTACACATCATACCGGTTAATTCGTTTACAAGTATTAACTTTTTACATCTCAGATAAAACTCGTCGGGATGGTAATAAAATTCCTGCTGCACGAGCGAGAGTCTAGCAGATCGGATATTGTCATACAAAACTGAAAGTAAGAACTTGTTTTTGTTTACAGAAAAGTAATAAATGTGAAAGTAATGCTCTATGTCATAAGATGTTACTAAAATGGCCTTCGATCAGTCAACAATGTCTGACTTTTTATCTCCAAGTGATTTAAGTAAAGAGTTCTCCAGACATGCAGTTCACAATCACACTTCTATATTCAGGAACAGCGTTAACTTTAATTCACATTAGTGATCAAAAAGCATTTGTTTTTATATGCAAGGCCTCTCCCATCTGTAAAATTACAGCTATGTATCCAGACAGGACTAAAACGATCAGAGGACTGCAGAGTTTGTTGAAATACAGTATCAAAGTTTGCCTGTTATTTTCTCAGATAAGGATAGAGCAAACTCAGACATGGATAAAAATTAAAATAAATAAATAAATCACAGAGTAGAACCAGGACCAGGTTTTGTCCTGTCTGGATAGGGCTAAAACTGGCCATGCATGGTCCTTAACCCACATACTGGATCAGCTGTAAGCCTCTCTGAATAACAACTATACAGCTCACAAATCTTTCATATAATAAGGTTGTGGCATAGGTTTTTGTGGCAATATAAAGAAGTTTGACTGGACTGACCCAGTTGAAGCTGGGCTCGCGGCTAAACTCGTGAGCTCGGGCGGCACTGAAGTCATAGTCGGGGCGGAACGACTCGTTCAGAGTGGTGATGAGGTAGAACAGGGTCTTCCTGCAGCACTTATCACTCAGGGGATTCTCCACCTCGTCTCCACTCTTTCCCAAGCTGGATAAACAGCAAACACACAATGATAAGTGCATCACACGGTACATAGGGTGGTGAATGAACAGGCATCCATTTACAGTCAACTCCAAAAGCATAGGCACCCTTGGTAAGGATGGGTAAACTGGTAATGAGCTGTCATGTGGTTAATCGTGCTGAAAAAAATGACAGGGATCGAAACTTCTTCCCCTTCGCTAAAGTAGCACACTACTTTAGGAGAATTCCAACCAATAATTTACTTTATATTTTATATAGATTTGTTTGTAAATAACCATTCATACCAAGGGTGCTAATAATTCAGGAGTGTACCCCACAGACAGTGTGTGACATAACTAAGCAGAGACTGGACGACAAACTGCGAGACAACAAATGATTAACGAGACCAGAGACAGGCAGATATATAGATAAACAAAAAGATGAATAGATAGAACAGCCAGACAGGAAGTTATTATAGACAGATATATAAATAAATAGACAGAGCAACAGAGAAACAAACTTTCTGTGAATACACTTTGCTACTGTGTGTAAGCCACTTACAGGTTTGGACTTGGAGCACTGCTGGTCTGTGGGGGAGACAGAGCCTCCAGCACGTGAGGTTCACCCTCCTGACAGAACTGTTTAAACATGTGTTTGTCGTCTCCAGCCATCTTGCACGAGTAGCTCTCAATCCTGCAGAAAGACAGAATTATTTCTCAGTGGGGAACAAGATGGGTGCAAATCCCGAAACTATGTGAAGCCACCAGGAGCAACGTGTCTCAAACACCAATAATGATGGAAAAGAATGCTTATGTATTTCCACTGCATGTAGTCTTCCGCAAAAGCCTGGCCACCCCTGGTCTACATGTTTGATGATTTCCTAAACTCAACAAACTTCTACAATCTCTGCAAAAAAAAAAAAAAAATAATCCACCACATTTAACAAGACAATTGAGTTCTGAAACCTACTGGATCATCAGCCAAAAGATATTTATTGAGGCAGAAATGAAAAGAGACATCTGGTCAATACGCTTTAAAGTTTGTCTAGTTCATTGGTTCCCAAGTTCTGTTGGTCCAAGGTTGGTAACAACAGGAGTAATGTGTGTCAGTTTGAGTTTGCTTACTGCAGTGATTGTGTAACTTTTTTTCATTCAGAAATTCAAAACATGTCACCTGAACAACAGTGACAAACCTTTTGCACAAAAGTGGTTAAAAATAGATTTGACTTGACTAATCAAGTAATAGCTTGGTTCCAGACTTAAGCTTTTCAGGAGGATGGGATCGTCTCAAAGGAGGTTTTTTCTTGCCCCTGTCACCTCTGGCTGTTTGCGTGGGGTTTAGACTCAGCTTTATGCTAAGCTGATTGTTTCATGTTTTAGCCTCGGCTCACAGCCATTCGATGTTATTGTAGCAAATGGCCTCCCTCAAACACACTCAGTCATGTCGGCATGGGATCTCTAAATGGATGTCACCACCAGAACTCAAACCCGGGTCCCTGTGGTAGTGGGCTAGCGTGCTAGACCGACGAGAGACCCCAGCAGCCCACCAAAACAATGTTGCTAAACAAAAACAAATTTAGGTACACCTGCTTTTCAGGTGTGTAATAAAATAAAATTATCAAACAAAATGCAGTATTCTAGTGTGTTCACTCATGTACACAGACCTTCAATGTTCTAGATATTCTTACAAGTGTTTACTAGAGTAAATTTGCAGCATGGGTGAAATGCCAGACAGACAGCCAGACCTCTGTGTGTGTGTGTGTGTGTGTGTGTGTTGGGGTTATGTAAGAAGAACTGCTTTATCGAGCCAGACTCACCAGACCATATTTAAAGATAAAGGTCATCTGTCAGTGTAAGCGTTACAGAACTCGTACACTGTCATAAACGACATGATTTCAGCAGTTCAGATCTGTGTTATTAACACAAATCCATTCAGGGTTATGCAAATGTCTGACATCATTTGTTGGTCACTGTCATCTTAAAGTTTCTTTCCCACAGAAGCTGGATCGCCAAAACTCAATCCTCCCGATTAATTTGCCCAGTTGGTCTTGAAGAGATTTATGCAATGTGTTTACTTGTCACAAGATAGCATTAGAAATAAGAAGGTCATGCCACTGAAATTGGCAGCTTGTGTAAAACACAGCTGTTTGTGTTTACTCAAAAGCCCGCTCACATGCCGATTATCTGACACCATTTTGCGTCATGGAGGCATTAAGTTGAACCAAATTGAACCAACCTCTCTCTAGCACAATCACATGAACCAGTGAAGCAGCAAGTGGTGCAAGTACAATTATGCATAAAAAACCTGCTTGCTCTAGGTGTGGCAACAGGGCAAAAACATCTCCATAACTCGGTCGTGTTCAGCTGTTGATCTGGTGCCTGTTTGAAAGCTGCCTGCTCAGTACCTCAATATGAGGCTCACTAGGTTCTCAAGGAGACCCAATACCTTCCCGAAAAATTATCTTAAAAGTCTGACACTCGCCTTAAGCAATTGACCATCTGCTTTTATTTTCCATTCATCCAGATGTAACACTTTTCACATTACACTTCTATTGTCCAAAATCTTCCGCTATAACACGGGTTTTAATGCAGACAGGGTGCAGGTGCATGCATGTCCTCAATGGAACATCAAGTCCATTAAAGGACCAATAGGAGTAGCTGATACAGCACTGATCTACCCTCCCAACAGTACCAATCATACCCGTTTCTCACTCTCAACCTGACTGGAAGGAACTGGGACAAAGACCTGGGCCATTTCAGACTTCAAGCTGGTCCACACAAGCGCCTCTGTCTGCTATAACACCTAAAACTGACACACTGAACATTAACCATGTGTGACATCTCTGTTATATTTGGCTATAGATCTTAATTTAGCCGCCTAGTTTGCATCCGATAGTCAAAAAACTATGAAACAATGTGGTACAGCGCTGCATCTACACCAGATCCAAAAGGAGATTTACATGCCACTCTAAAGATCCAAGTGTGTGTGCCTGCACTCATCTAATCACCTAAAATAGCACATCTTAGCACTGACAGAAATACACAGGGTACAGAGCGACACTTGATAAACAACAGGAAGAGATATGGGGGATGTGTTTAAACATGTGCAGGTCGAGCGTGTGCTGACAAAATGTTTGCCAGCACACACATTTACATAAGTTCACACGCACGTACACATACAACCGCAACGCAGTTAACTACCAGCGCAACCAAAACGTGCGTGCATGGGTTAACACTTGAATCCACAGAACATATTCCAAAGGAAAAAAAAAAATCAATATAATTACATTTATTTACCATGAAAAAATAAATGGTGACCTGAGACAGGTTCAGACATTTTTAAAGTCTTTACAGTTATAAAGCGAAGGGATGCACCAATACTGACTTTCTTCGATATCGCCGATCTTTAGCAAATTGTTGCAGTCGATAACGGTACTAAAAAGCGATGATTTAATCTTTCTGTATTTACAAGAGTTTAACATTATAATCCATAAATTGTATGAACTGCTGCTAAAAACTAGATCAGTCATTTCTTTTGTGAATGGTTTGCTTTCCATATTATTATCTAACCTTACATGAAAAATGTTAATGACTGGGAAGCCACAATATAGAATATATGTGCCTACATAACAATCAGCAACATCAGATATATCGCTTTGGTCAACAGCCTAAAGAAAAGCAACGGAATATTAAGATAAGAAATTGGGCGTTATATCGGCTAAATGTCTCATTTCAGATCGATGATGACAAAAAACAACCAACAAACAAAACATATCTGCAAATAATAATCTGCCTCCGATAATCTGCCTTGATCGTGCATCACTAATAAAAAGTACTATTAAAAAATACTCCAAATACACCAGTCAGAAACAAAACATTTAAAATGCACTGCTCACAAAATTAGGGGATCATTTCAAAACGAAAATTAAATGATTAAAAAACACAAAGGAATTTGATTTTATTTCATTAAACAAGATCCCCTAACGTCCTTGAAATATCGCCTAATTTTTGTGAGCAGTACATATGTGATTTCCGTGTCTCTCAGACTTGGTTTGGTCACATCATTTCCAATTGATATAATCTACATGGTCTTTTTATGCATCTTATATAATGACTGGATCCTGATCAAATCTGACCCACACTCATTTAACCTCATTAAATGAAAATAGTTTTAATCGGATCACCCACTTTGTCAACCAACAGTGTTTAATTTCCTAAAGCAAAGTTGTAGCAACCAAACTACAGGAAGCATGTTCAGAGAAAGATAGCTGTTAATGTTTGACAGAGTACCGTTTTGTTTTAATAAGCAGGTTGTGGTTAGGTTTAAACTGCGCTATCTGTTCATACTGCTAATAAAAGTCACAGGCTTCTTGCAATAACCAGTTGCGTGTCCTTTCCTATTGGAATAAAAGTCATGTGTAGCATGTGGTAAAGTATTGGCTCAGGTCTTGGTTCTCTGATGCATCTCGGAGAATCAGATGCATTTACACGGGTGTTTATGATGCAACGCAGACCTTTTGAAGTGGTCTGAGCACTCAAGCATTTCGACGCAATTTCTTACAGGAACTCTTACTTTTCCTCTTTGCAGCATGGTTGAAACAGTTAGAATGAAAACAATTAATTAAAATACATTAACAATAAGATTTTAGTTCCTGTGCTTATTCCTCTGACAACATAGCAGCATAAGATCTTTACTGATCGGTAAATATATTTCAGTCATCAAAGTCCCCGAAAGCGACTGAAGCGCAGAAGTTGTGGGTAACAGTCAAGATTTTAGAGTAGACTGACTGTATGGTTGCCAAGAAACTCAAGTATGGGTTTTAAGCGAGTTGATCACCAAATCCAATGTTACTGAGTACGTTCGCAGTGGTATAAGCGGTAGATCTATTTTTAAAAGGACAAAAAGCACCTGCTCTGGCGAAAAAGACATTCAATCAAATTTAAAAAATACAACATTTTAGCAGACAGAGTGACTTAAAATATATTATTAAGATACCAATCTGAGCATCTGGGTTAAGGGTCTTACTCAAGAACCCATCAACAGTATCTTGCCAGAGGTGGGATTTAAACCCTGAACCCCACAGTTCAGTGCCTTGACCACAAAACCACCACATCCCCATTAGAGCAAAAAAACTTGGTCAAAACAACAATAAATGATCAAGAGTTGGACATTGGAAGTTGGTTACTTTGACTTATTTATTACAAATATCGGCATTTAAGTTGTTGAGGTTGGTTCATTTTGATTTTCAGCACAATTCCTTTGTTAGTGAAGTTTGTCAACCTTATTGTCGCAACACAATATGATAATAAGCCATTTTAATCACACTTCTTTTCACTTTTATCCACATTATTATTTACAGAGAAAGCACATACCTGCCAAGAATGTGAGAGTCTCCGGTTTCGACGCACAGCCGAGAGCTGAGGGCTTCGAAGCTTGAGTTTTCCAGAAGCTTCATAATGCTGAAAAAACAGATTAAATAGATTTTCACATTGGATAGAGGTTAGAAGACGTTACAGTGACTGCAGTGTGCACCATTATGAATAATGGGTATTAGGTAATGTCACAATTAAGTAGACCTTTGTTTATTCAGGTGTAACAAATATATGAACTGGGATGGAAATTAAATTAAAAGACTGATGGTGTAGGATTCTGACAGACTCTCTGTATAGCTTCATAGTAAAGGACCTGTCCAGGGGCCGTTAAGTCGTTTAATGTGCATTTCTCACATTTGATCACAATGGCATACCCGTGTATGAATAATCGGTGAATGTAAACAATACAATTGTTTACGTACTGCAATCCAAAGCATCAACTAACTACATTTACAAAGATTGCGTCCAAACAGATAAAAGTGCCAAATACACTGACAATGAACATCAGAACCTCAAAAGTAAAATATTTTACGATACACAGCGACCTACACGAGTCTTTAAAAGTCTTTATGTATACACTATATATAACGGTTAATTTAATAAGTCTGCTACTATCTCCTACTACTACTACTAAGAATAATTAAAGTTGCTTCAATAGAAATGAAGGCTGTTCCGCCTGCCCTTCCTCCACCGTTCCCTTGGGCTGCGTCCAAAACGACTCCACAGTCCATACACAAGGGCACTATAAACGCCTACAAATAATTGCTTATCTGCCCTAACTAGTGCACTTGTTACTGCAGTCCAAGCTATTTGGTGTACGGAACGGCTTCCTTGTTTGTGAGGACTATTAAAATCGAAAGAAATCCATCTAGCTAGCTAAAACAACTACACCATGTCAAAAAATGTAACTAAAAGAAAATATAAATAGCAATATAAAACCATGTACAACATGACAGGATTGACTAGAAATACTACAGTTTACAGAACCCGATACTTGCATAGCTAGCGTAGTATGAGGCCGACTAGCTATGTCGTAACTAACAATACATACTTGATTCTTACCTTTGATTTTAGGTCCAATTTGTTGGAGCAGGATTTAAAATATGAAAATAAATCGAGTCCTCGTTCGAAAATTGAACCTGGTTTGCGAGGTTTGACCCCTAATCTACCAAACTATACAAAGCAACCAAGTAAAGCGGTTAGAATTTCGATATTTGTTCAAAACCCGACGGTCGCAACGGACATATACTGCATTCGGCACGCGCATTTATAAAGAAACCGTTTATTTTTAAATTTAAACTCGACTTAAAATCCAACGGCCGACTTGTCGAGCGCTCCGACTGCAGCTGCATCCCCTCCGATTTAAACCGATTAAAGATGAAAAACGGAGCCGATAACTCCGTGACTTGATCAGAGTCGCTTCTTAAAACGCGATCTGATCGATTTCTTATTAAACTGGTCCTTTCTTCGACGATTTATCGACGAATATCGAAATGCTCCTCAATATGCTCAGCTCTGTTCTCTGTTGTGATCGAGTATCTTCGCTTACTGCAAAACACTCCAATTGTCACCACCTACTGCAATTCTAGGCATACGATTGGATATTCCCTGTGCCCGTTAAGACGTCTACCAATCTCATTGGTCAGAAATACAAACCCACATAAAAGTGTTTAGTTTAAAAAATATCCATCCCTCTCCCTTTGCCACATTTGTCCCATTTCATGCAGGAAATAAACTATTCCATACGTATTTTATATTTAATTAAAAAATATAGATCATGCATATAGAATTATAGGTCACAAATATAACAACTGTGCGACCTCCAGAAACATGGTGCATACGTGACGGGCGTGACACGTCATTCCAAATAGTTTACTAATTACTATGTAATTATGCAAAGTAAATAATAGCTTCATTATATATTTATATATACTTCTCACAAAAATTATGAGATCATTCATTATATTTCAGGTCATTATTATATTTCATTCATAT
>JAUZST010005178.1:0-15772 GCA_034779995.1 Parotocinclus haroldoi
CTCTGAAATGTGCTTGGAGTTTTATCAAAGTCACAGTCCAGTGGTTCTTATATGGCCTATTATTTTCACTGGAATGACAATCAGCTCATTTTAAAGGTTTTTTTTTTTGCATCTGTACGGTTATAATGACATAATAATTATTTAGACTATATCGAAACGTGCACACACAAAGCTGCAGGTGAGCTCTGTAAGTTAATGTAATGTCAAGATTGTGAAAGCCCTGTTAGGACCTGTCATAGGGCAGATCCAAAAAGACAGAACAGGCACAGAAAGGGAAAGCAAGTGCACAAGGGAGCAAGGCTTGTTCAGATGCTCATTATTGTGAGATGGAAAAAGAATATCTTGTCACCTAGGCAAGACACTGTCATACACGTCAACAGCCTCACAATGTCAAGCACAACATGCTGGCAGTGTAGTAAAACTCTACTCAAAAAGAATGCGAGGAATATGGAAAGTCATAATGGGCTCAACAGTGAGCATGGCTCACTCTTAATGCACTCTTAATCTGACTGATATGCTATGCAAAAGACAAATGCAATGAGTCAATAGTGCATGTATAGTGGCACAGCTTAGAGAGTGACAATGGTCTTTTACTCTGTTGTTTCAAATTTAACTTGGCTACTTAAGTCATCAGAAATGTGCTCTTTCCCTCTCCTTCTTTTTCTTCCACACAAACTGTGTGATATCATATCATATTTACTGTTGTATTTATAACCAAAGCAGGTATATTAGAAGAGAGCAGGGCAGAAGCATGCAGAACCGAGACGCCTTCACAAGACCTAACTGTATTGTGCTATGTTGCAAAGAAACAGTTTTTGCGTGTCAGTTTATGGCCACAAATAGAAGCTCAAATTCTCAAATAAGAATTAACCAAATTTCAAACAATCCAAGCATGGTTCTCTCTCACATAATGCAGCACAAAACATGCAGCTCATCATCTCTTATTTGGAGCGCAATATGAGCCAAATGTTTTTCAGCATTTAATCTGGTCATGCTAATGTTGCATGCGTTCAGTAAAAGTTTTTACACCAGACATTGCACTTCATTGTGTCAATTCAACTGTTCTAGTACAACAGTTAATGTATTTGGATACGTAATATAGGCTAAGTAGGTTAATTAACTTAATAATAAGGATACTAAGCTTATCGAGCCACAGATGCAAATGGTTGTGGTCTGAATGGACATTGTGCGACACCTACCTGTATTCAGGTCATACAAACTACAGCATATTTGTACATTGATTACAACATAATAACTACCCTTATCTGTCATACATGCTACCTTGCAGAAGATCAGAGGGTAGATGGAGATAAGTGGAACATTGTATTTAAAATCAGACTCAGGCACTATGAATATTTGGCAGTCGGATAAGCCTTAGGTAGCGCTCTTTTAGTACTTCAATCGTTTATTTAAGAGGTCCCTCTTGACATGATAGATAAGTGGTTGATTATCTGCTTAGGCAATATCTTGATCTTCTCCAGAAAGATCAGGTCAGTCACATCTGTTAGGTCTCGGTAGACACGTTTATGTCGAACTGTGGAAGTTAAGTTGGTACCCTATGCATTTTGTTCTCTGTGCAGTTTGACCAGAAAAAGTTTATTTTGCATTCTCATCATTTGCTCAGTACTTGGTGCACTTGCTTAAACTTGTATGAGTCGAGCCACTTGACTCGTGTCAGCCAAAGCTCGATTCACAATTTAGTAAAGGGATTCAGATTCACAATAGCCCTAGTTCAGTGCTTTTCTTTGTTTTTACATATATGGTACTATAACGGAACTAAATAAACGGAAATAAGTTGGTCCTATAAATGTTACTTGTTAGAACCAACCGACAGGAAATCAGGAACACAGGAATTCTCCAGAACATTGGATGTGCTTAGCATAGCAGCTGTGCTTAGCATAGCAGCTATGCTAGCGTCTTGAGTTCGATCAATAGAGCAAGTGTTTTGCTTTTACTTTTCATTTTCAATCCCTTAGTTACTATATGACATGAGATTTACAATATTATTCTAAAATAAGATTTGTGTTCGTGATTTTGGACAGCTGTAAGTAATGTAAGCGCCTAAAACTTTAACTTACTTAACATTATCATATGCTCTGCTATGATACAGTACAGACCACTCTACTAAACATTGTACTCATTATACTTCATGATACTTAAGTTAAAATGTAATTTCTGATGAATTTGTCAGAATGTATCCCCTTTATAAATCAGAGAGTACCTGTACAATACAACTCCATTAGTGCATGCAATACCTTATACATTGTGGATTCTTTGGGGATCTGTATCAGATTAATTCAATTTACGTTATTCCTAATTGTACTCATCATTTCTGGTTCACAGTGAACCTTCTGGAACAGATTAACATTGAGAACCTAGGTACTACTGTAAATGAAAGCAGTGGCAAAATGGAATGAATTAAAAAGTGTGAAACAGTTGTTACATTTGCTGGGGAAGTATCTAATACATATTAACTTGTAGGTTTTGCACTGTGGCTGCCCCTTTTCACTTCACATGTGAAGAGAGGGGCAAAACATATTCCTGGATAAAACTGGCATTTGATGGTTTAAAAGAAATGTTTTAAGCATACCCACTCTCAAACGTACCGACCACTCTCTCCAGCTTAACACTTCATAGAATGAAACTGGGATTTTTTTTACTATCTTACACCGAAAGAACTTATTTTCCTCGATAATCCACAATAATAATTAGATTCTCAATAATCCCAGGCCATTTGATTTAGTGCAACTACATTTACAATTACAGTTATTCCAAGCTGTATTGAATCCCAGCTTCTAGAATCCCAGTCTGATTCTAGAAGTGCAGCAAGAATATCCAGCATACTGTAATATTCTTGTGCAAAGATGCATATTACATTTTTCGACAACAGTTTTTTTTTTAATTTGTTGATGATTTCAGAGAAGTTTTGAGGTATATTGGAGGAAGCTGTTAGTCAAAAAATGGTTTGTGCACTTACAAACACTGTGCTGTATTTTAGAGCAGTGTATACAACGAATGATTATTATCATAAGATAATGAGCCATTTAGAATGACTTAATGGTGATGGCATAGCAATTTAAGTGCAGACCATTTTATTGCCTGCCTATTTATTTAGGTTAAACATGGAAAGGTGCATGTTGCAGTTACATGTACTTCAGTGGTCCATGTGTATGTCCATGTTGAATACACATACCCTCTGTTTGTTTATTACCCAACCTTTATTTCCTTGTATTTGATGTTTCAGCCGCAGGCTTACAGCACTATATTTTAAGTCTGAACGAAAGAAAATGTGAGCTGTACACTTTCATGTTGCAGACTGCCTGATCAAATTCACTTTTTAAACAGCCCACAGGATGAAATGTGGCTTGTCAACAGCCCCACCCTAGTACTCATTAGACAGCTCATAAGTGATCTATTGCTTCATGTATTATTCATATGGGTCCATCTATCTGTTCGCTTTCAAAGCTGTCTTTCTGTTGGCCCATTGTTCACAGTCTAATGCATTGGCTAGGTTCACTAAATAAAGCAGTCAGCTTTATGCAAGATAAGCAATGTTAAATGTTCACTTAATGGCAGGTTTGGACCAGTGATTAGCTAAGTGGAGAAAACAGTGAAACACAAATACACCACAAAAACAACACTAGACAGGTACACTTTATAGGCCTGTAACTTGTAGACACCCTGTACAAGTGTACAGTCTAATAGATTTTGGCCAACAACCTCCTTCCATTTCAAGGTCCTGGACTGACCTAGCCAGTCTCCAGACCTGAACCGAATAGAAAATCTTTGGAGGGAGCTGAAACCCAGTGTTGCCCAGGGACAGTCCAAAACCTGAGCGATCTGGATAAGATCTGTATGGAGGAGTGGGCCAAAATCTCTGCTGCAGTATTTGCAAACTTGGTCAAAAACTAAAGGAAACATCTGACCTTAAACAAAGGTTTCTGTACCCAATATGGAGTTCTGTTTTTCTATTGTATGAAATACTTATTTTTGCAATAAAATGCAAATTAATAATTTTAAAATAATACAATGGGATTTTCTATGGATTTTCTCTAAGATTAAGATTTTGTCTATTACAGTTTCAGTGTACCTACAATAAAAATTACGGACCTCTTCTTTCTTTGTAGGTAGGAAAACTTGCAAATGCTTTCCCCCCCACTGTATTTCTGATTTAATAAACAAATACAAGTACGGCCTTGATGAGAAATTCTTAAGTAGTTTGTTTTGAGAAGATTAATTAAATAATTGGAATGTGCATGTAAACAAGTCTTGCTAAGAAAACCATCCCACCTTATCCATTTTGTTTTTATTTTAATTAATTAATTGCAATCATGAAGGGGAAAGGTTACAGTAATAATAATCAGTATACACTCAGTGTGGGCAGTAGAGTGACCATTTAACCTAATGCACATGGAAGTATCCAGAATACCTGGAGTTTCCAGGTGGAGGAGACACGGGGGAGTCTAACCCACTAACCGTTTGCCTTCCTTATCCCCTTTTCACCAACTCTGAGAGAATTAACTAACAATTAACCGGGGAGAAAACAAAGGAGGAAACATACTGACGGGTATTGCTAAAGATTCATCTTTGTCCTCGGTAGAAATACAGTATTTTCTGAGCTATGGCAGTGACGCAGCTCTTCAAATTGTCTAAAAGTTGTGACAATTAAAAGCCTATTAAATTTGAAAAGGAGGTCTCCATTAATTCTGCTCACTGCGATGGACGTTCAGAGTAATTCTAAGCTGACAGTCTTATATTTCAGACTCACCTCAGCTATATAACAACATCGATCACTCAAGGCTGTTTAACCACATTGGACCTAATTACAACCTGTTACAAGCATTTTCAACAGACTGTCTTCTGGGTTTAATTTGTGGCCAGTCTTAAACCATACAAAGCAAAATCTAATTAAAGTTTTAATAATTTGCTAATACACATTCCCGTAAATAATCTTGTTAATAATTCCTGTAAATAATCACTCTCAATGTGGAAAGCATATGATTTCTGCAATCTACCAAGGACTAAGGACTGTTTTTCCTCACACTTCATCCTTGTTTATTACAACAAAACCACAACTGCCACAATTATTGGCACTACTGCATTTGATACTTTGCACATTCTTCCTTTGTGAATAAAGCAGAACTTAATATTTAAGTACAGAGTACATAGTAGGGAATTATTTTATCATAATCCTCATTGAGCATGAGAACAAAATGAAGTTATGATGGTCAACGCCTAATTGTGGGTTTTATTAAGAATAATCATACATCGACTAGGAGATGTTTTACAGAGTTTAATTGATTTAAAAAAAGTAAGCTAATTCACAAAAATATAAATATCAATTACATATCAATTGCAGCGGGGACAGCATGTTTATGAATTTAAATATCTCAAATGTAAATAAATATTCCAGAAAATAATGGAACAGAAGGCACTGGAACTCAGTACATACCAATATGTTGTGTGTGCCTTCAGTACACTTCAGATAAGCAAGTTTGTGATTATGAATTCCTGCTTAAGTAGCTATTGAAAAACATTAATCCAAAGCCTTCGGGTAATTTTCAAACGTCCCTTGTTAATGTCAGCAAGGTCTGACAAAGAACCCTAGACAGACATATTACAATACACATCTCATATCTGTTCATCAACAGAAACATAAAAACAAAGAGACAGTCAGGCAGAATTCACCCACACAGTCTATTACACAGAGCATGCTGCCATCAATCCAACTGACAAGAGCAAATAATTCGGCGAGCTCCTGGTTTTTTTTCTTTGCCTGTCTAGCACCAGTTTCATTTGGAATTAATGGCATGTAAAGGAAGGGTTATGCCACTAAATAATATTTTAGCATTGGAATAATTGAAAAGAAGGGCAGTCACTCAATCTCCACAAAGGGAGAGTTATTAGGTAATTCATCTACAGTATCCTGATCGTATCCAGCAGCAATTATTTAGTAGATTATTTATATACAGGATTGCTTTGGGAGGTTGGAGGAAACCGGCATCGAGACAAAGAGAACATGCCAAAGTCCACACTGACAGCAGCTGAAGGCATGGAGTGAACTGTGTCTCTGGAGCTTTGCCAAGCTATACTTTATGCCACTGTGCCGCATATAGTTAGTAGAAAATGTGTTTATTTAATTTCTACAACACGCCTTGTGATAACCCATTTAAATAAATTATATTGACACGTATTGCATTCCATTCAGCAAGGACACCACTGGCTGAAATTCAGTGGCAAGAAAATCATTATCAGTGTTCCTCTCTTGAACGCTCATTCACTGTATACAACATGTTGCAATTTCAGTAATTAATTCTTAGCTGTGAATTATTATTTTAACACTCATAGGTCTGAGTAGCAATCAGCTTTACAGCAATCAGTGCAAGTAAGATTAACTTGGGCTAATGCATTCCGGGATGGTGTTATTTTGCTGAAGCTCTCCAGCAAACCAAGAGGAAATGAGGCATTATCATTTAATGTAGTACTGCCTTTCACTTATGAGGACAAAGAAACTAGCTTCAGAAGCTCATAGAAGGTCAAACTTCAACATGTCACAGCAACAACACACGAATATTAATGGGGCTGTTAAATAATTCGACGTTTCAAATTGCGGTATGCGGCTTGCGTCCTCTGCCCTTGGGGTGGCGGCGTTGACTTATTCCGCTGTGCAGCTTTCATATGTAATCGAGTTTTAGCCTAGGCCATGGCACAAACAGTATTCCCTCCCGTTGCGACCAGGTGCAAGTCTTGAGTGGCAGAGGAAAAGGTCGACGGTGAAGAAAAACGCACACACTTGCACACAAACATGCATGCACACACATAGTGCCTCCCCAAGGATGAACTTTTCCTCCAGGACTGACTCCGTTCACCTTCTGCCCTGTCCTGATAGCTCAGACGGACCATGTTTGAAGCGCTCGGCTGGGTGCCCTGGCAGACAACACAAACCATACTCAGCTTGAGCTGCCAACCATCCCCTCCATCCATATATATGCACACATAAACGTCTTTCTATCATTGAGGGGACTTACCTTGTTGATATATAACTATAGCTAAATCAGTTAACAGTTAACAGTTAACCTTTACCCCAGTAACCTAAAGCAAGTGCCTTGTCTGTTTTTGGATTTTTTTTAAAGAAAGTTTTAATTTAAAAAAAAAAGAAGGCCACAAGGTAAAAAGAAATGACAGATCTTTCTATACTTTTGGAGAGACTTGTTCCCATAATGACACACAAACTTGTCACCCCCACACACATATGCACCCACATACACTCACAAACCTGTTAAGTTTCTGCTTTCTCACATTTGCATTTGGAACAAACAGGAAATTGTGTTCATTTGTATGCAAATGGCTGTGTCCCTAAGGTAGGACTTTTGAATTAAAAGTTTTTTTTTACCATTCTATTAATTCTAGATTACACTCAGCTACAGACATGGTTTCATATCTGTTCTAGGACAGGGGGAGGAAAAATGAAAAAAAAAAAAGAGTGAGTAGGGGATAGAGGGACATTTAGCCACACCGCGTGCATTTCAGTTTGCCATCTGTTTTGTGGCTGCAGTTTGGCCCAGTTTGGTGCTTGGCAGATTTATCGATTGTGATGAGGCACTCTCTTCAATGTATTTCTTTCTGTCTCTTTCTTTGTTTTTATTTGTTTGTCGTGTGAATTGTTCATTAATCAACTTAAAAGGGAATGTGAAAATGTTCAATATATGAATCATTTCAAGCTGTTCATGAGGATTAGTTTAGGAAAGAACATCTTCAGGTGGAGAATGTGTAACTATCCATCATGATTGATATTCCGAAATATTCTCAAGGACATACAGAAAGACCTTAGAGCTTTTGACAGACAGGTCGTTAGGGAGATGCAAAATGGTGAAGGTTGTTGGGCAGCTCATCGCTGCGTCATTAGCATAGACGCATGAATTGAAGCTCTAGTGCTAAAGTGATTCGCATGATTATGCCAGTGGTATTGGGTCAGTACACACTCCTGTACATACATTGCTTACAAAATTAGGGGATATTAAAAAAATTTCAGTAGTATATTTTCATAGTTATTTGATGGTTCAACCCTTCTGTCAAGAATTATTGTGTTTATAATGGTTTTGTGTATAATGCATTTAGCTTGATAACAGTTGTGTGGTTAAGTACTCTGTTTCGGATTTTTGCTATCTGCAGGGAGTTCAGATTATTCATATTCCAAATGCGTCTTCCACATATCTCATTAAAAATGCTATAAGCTTTGCAAAGTGGGTGAACAGAATAAAAAAAAATTCTATATAGCTCTATATACCTTACCTTTTACCCACAGATCACTTGTGATTGTTACTTCTGCCTGACAATTATACAGTCCCCTCCAAAATACTTGGAACTGCAAGGCAAATTTTCTTGTTTTTGTTGTGCACCAAAGTCATTTCGATTTGAGACAAAAAGGTTAGTATGAGACAAAAGTTCAGAATCTCAGCTTTAATATCCTGGTAGTTTTCATCAGATGTGATAAACCAATCATGATATACCACCCTTTCTTTAAACCCACCCATTTTTCAAGTGAGCAAACCTATGGGAACATGGGACTGAAAGGTGTTTCTCAT
Source organism: Parotocinclus haroldoi (assembly GCA_034779995.1). Classification (NCBI taxonomy): domain Eukaryota; kingdom Metazoa; phylum Chordata; class Actinopteri; order Siluriformes; family Loricariidae; genus Parotocinclus; species Parotocinclus haroldoi. Next base: position 8,586 of record JAUZST010005178.1, read on the forward strand.
TAGGCAGGTGTTGCAGTTAAGGTTGTTTGTTAAAGCCCCCAAAAGGTCTGCATGACTACTCTCCTTCTTGGCTTTGGTTAAACCTATACAGATTGTAAAATATTTGTAAAAGAAGATAAACCACAATGAAGACCAGAGAGTTGTCCATGAGAGAAAAGCAAGCCATTCTGAAACACAGAAGAGGGGAAATCAATCCGAGCCATTGGAAAAACATTGCGCATAGCAGCCACAACCATTTAGAATGTCTTGAGAAAAAAAGAAACCACTGGTATACTGAGCAACAGGCGTCAAGCAGGTCGACCAAGAAAAACAACACCCACTGATGAGAGAAGAATTGTCCTAGCTGTAAAGAAGAACCCAAAAACAACAGTAAGCCAGTGGTAATGTCATGGCTTGGCCTCCTCTGGAACAGGCTCAATCATATTTATTGATGATGTAACTGATAATGGTAGCAGCAAAATTAATTCAGAGGTACAGACAAATATTGTCTGCCAATGTAAGGAGGAATGCTACCAAACTAATTGGCAATAGTTTCATTTTGCTTCAGGATAACGACCCAAAACATACCACAAAGGAGTTCATCGGGGGGAAAAAGTAGAAGATTTTAGACTGGCCAAGTCAGTCACCTGATCTTAACCCGATTGAACATGCATTTTACCTCCTCAAGAGGAGACTGAAGGGAGAATCCCCTCCGAAATAAACAAGAATTAAAAGAAGCTGCCATAAAAGCCTGGAGTAGCATCACAAAGGAAGAGCAAACAGTTTGGTGTTGTCCATGGGTCGCAGGCTGGAGGCAGTTCTTAAAAGCTTTTTTTCCACCAAATACTGAGTGTAATTCACTTCAGCTTTGTTTGTTCCTTTACTTTTGCTCATCTATAAAATGGTGTGGTGTAATACAAATTGTGATAAATCCAGATTTACTTATATATTATATATAATAATATACTTATATTTTGAGGAAAATGCCAGTAAATAAAAGCTGAGATTCTGAACTCTTGTCTCGTATCCATCTTTTAATCTTAAACGCAAAGGTCTTCAGTGAACAACAAAAACAAGAAGATTTGCCTTGCCATTCCAAGTATTTTGGAGGGGACTGTATTTATTCAACACTTTGGCAACTCCTGGTCTTAGTCTTGTACTTAACTACGGAAAGTCTTGATCTTTGGTCTCTGTGTCTTTACTCTGATGATCTCTGGAGACTGAGACAAGACTGGGAGCGAATTTAAATATGATAACACTAGTTAATTATGTTTAGATAAGGGATTTTTTCCAATCTTAAGTTTATCTGAATTAAAGGTTGGGTATTTCAGCGTGTAGGCAGACCATGTCAGTTGTGACAGTTCCATTGACTCTATTTTTATGACCTGCTTCCACTGACACAGCTTGTGCACATCGACCCATTTTGACATTGACATTGATCCATGTTGCCCAAGAGATGGGTGATGGTAGATTAGTTTAGGTTTTCATTCATGCATTAATTTATGCAAGCAACTGTATGCAATTTTCATACAAGCAACTGGAAATGGTTTTCCAGTCAAGCTGTTTGTGTATTGAAGTGTGAATGATGGCAATAATGCAGGATTGTGTGCGTGCATGTGTGTGTGTGTGTGTGTGTATAAACACCCTTAGTGGCCACTTTTCTTATGTATACATGTGCAGCTGTTCCCAAATATCTACTCAGTACATTAAGTAGACGTTGTCAAGACTTCAAGACAAACTATTGAAGTTCAAACCGAGCATCATTGTGAGGAAGAAAGGTGATTGACTTTTAATGTGGCATGGATGTTGGTGCTGTATGGGCTGTCCTGATTATTTTCACTTTCCTGACTATTTTCACAAGTGTATGGTATGCAAATGAAATATAGAAATGAGTTTAAATAGCCCCCAAAAAATCTGAATGTCAAACGCCTTTCGCTGAGCACTTTCCAATCAAAACAGGCAATGAAAAGCAGGTGTTTACAGGGAATAAGACTATATTACTTGCAGTCTCCTGTGCATTATTTGATTATTCATTAATAATAAAATGGTTGTAAAATACAAATATCCTAATTTCAAATATATCATGCAATAATTTTACTTGTACAAACTACATCTCCAGTACCACGCTCCAGTTCAGTTTGTAGAGGTATATAAACGCTATATAGCGGTATATAAACATGGAAATTAACTTAATACAAACGCAGGTTGATATTGTAATCCGTTTGGTGACATCTAGTGACCATTGTGTCAATAATCCCATGCTTTTCTGAGGACGTCGTGGTTATTGACTGTTCTAGAGGTGCTATAAGTGGATAAATCCAGTGCCTAAAGCAGAAATCCGATGCATCATAATATTAAAATGTGTCAACTTTTTTGAATACTGCGGTATCCCAGATTGGTTACTGCAGCAGCAGACCACACTCCTGTCAGCTAAGAACAGGCAGCTGAGTCTACAATGTTCATGTCAATGAATTAATTGTCCTCTAATGAACTCATGACCAGTCACCAGATCTCAGTGAAATAGAGCACGTTGGGCATTTGGTGGAATGAGATTTGCATCATGGACCAAGGTCATAATATCAATATGGACCAGACTGTCTGAGGAATGTTCCAAGAACACTGAAGAATCTATGTCACAATGAATTACAACAGTTTTGAAGGCAAAGCTGATTTAGTCCAGTCTGTGGCTGGTGAAATTAAATGCAACACAGCATATTCATGTGCATTTACCTCTTGACAGTTGAACCACAAACCGGCAACAGAGTATTCATTTATATTTGTAGCGTTTAGCAGACTCCCTTATCCAGAGCGAATTACAGCTGCTACCACCTTACAGTCCAATCAGATGTGTGTTAAGGGTCTTGTTCAGGAGAGAATGGTGAACAAATTAGGCAAGAATGTGTTGCCATCATTCAATATTTTGCCCAAAAGCTTATATCCAGCATCCCTGCTTTGCTTAAACTGTATGTATTTGTCAATAAAAAGTTCAACGTTTGGGATGCTTATTATTGTACTTCATTATACAATATGAACATCTGACAAAAGGTTCTTAAAAAACTGAAGCGGCATACTTTAAAAAAAACAAAACAATTTGCGTCCATATTTTTTCTCTCAAAGTCCTTTTAACTGAATAGAATATAGTTGGTCCATCAGTAGACCTTTTAACTTGTCTTCCTATGTGGCCAAGTCTTAAAATCTACTTTCCTACTTTAAGACTCAGGCTCATCTTTGGTCTCACATTTGAAGTCTGCATTCACAACCTCATTTTTCGTACATTATTAATGTGCATCTTTTAGGTGGCACATTTGGATTGAGTGAAATTGCCACTCTAAAGAGCAACAGCAGTTGGTGATGATTTGTTTTTAGGCATCAGGCGGGTTTTTTTTTTTTTTCAGCTGTTGCACACAAACATGCAACATTATTTAGTGCAGCTGCTGCTGCCTTGTTGCAGAGCATCATAATTCTGACAGACCATGGAGTGCTAAAGATGAACCTGGTGTTGAGCTGTCTGATTGGAAGTTTTTTTTGCGTCTTTAGTTCTGTCCTTTGAGACATTTTAGTGTCAACGTCCTTTTGTTGCTGAGCTCAGTCTTACCATATTAATAATTTTCCAGCTATGTCAATGAAATTTCTTCATGTTGTTGCAATACAGAGCAAATCATAATATGAACTCCACTGCATCTCCTCTGATTCTGATTTAGAGGCTTTGTCAGCCTGCCTAAGTCAGGGATGCTTGAAATATGCGATCAAACTCTCACACGTTTTCCAGCACAGCAGTTTGCAAAGGCACCTGACAAAATTGCATTGTTAGGTCTCTGCAGCTGTTGAATTATGTGTAGACACACAGGCTAGGAACCCCCATGCCAGTTTCTTAATTGCCTTTCTTGTTCATGTGCAGTCAGTCTCAAATGCTGAAGAGTTTTGGATCAACTAAGCTTGATTTTGGTTACCCGACTTGCTGGTTTTTGGCTCAAATAGACTTGATCACAAGATTTTAGGTCATTTAATGAAGAATTCCTAAATAAAGGTGTCTTTTATAGATATGCGATTTGTATTGTCTACAAAAAAATCATAATTTGATCATAACATAAATTGTTTGAACAGTGTACAAACTGACATAAAAACCAGTCAAAAGCATACCTTTAGAGTTCACACATTTATTGTCATATAGCCAGATGGGGCAGACTGGGTGCATGCAGCATGCTAGCATCACAAATCAAGCTAGAGTTGTACCTAAAAGTGCTTGACTGAAGTTAAAAATGAGTGAACAAACTGCACCGGTTGACAAAACACCATCAGCCTCACAGTCTACATTGTTCAGATTTATTTGCCAGACATGGCTTGTCTTTTTAAAGACTGATGTTTCTCATAAGGCAGCAACATGCAAATTACGCTGGAAATTGTTTGCCATTAAGTACAGCTCGACAGCTGACTTGTATACAAATGGTTAGTTTGAAGATGGTGAAATAACGATTATGACAGACTTGATGAGTCAGCTGCCCATGACATAAGGTACCAGCACAATCATTCTGCGAATCTGCTTAATGACAAGGAAAGCAACAGGTTGTTACCAGTTACGTCACAAAAGACACCGTGCCAATTCAGGTGTTTTATGAGAGATGGTTTCAAGAAGCTTTTGAATACTTGTAGACCCAAGATATACACTTCCATTATATTGTTGAACTGTCTGTATCGTCATATGATTCCAGGAACTATAGGGATAGGGATAAGTCTGTATCGCATACCCCTGACTTCTTTCTGTAGTTTACCTTCACAGTGTCTGAGGGGACTACACCCCTATATTAGAAGATGGTCTCCATTTTTGGTTTTAGCGTTTCCTCAATGTGCAGCGAAACGTGTGTTGGATGGGCAACATCTGTGTTTACATCATGTTTTTCAGTCTTGCTGTGGATATCAATCAAGCCCTGACCAGAGGCTTTGTCAAATTGCCACATGTCAATGCAGATGAATTGAATGCATTTTGCTGACTATTATCACTTTGTTTTGCCCATTTTCGAACACGACAACCGGAGGTACAGTAACTCTTTCTGACAGTTCTCACAGCAAGCAAATGGTAGTTGATTTCCGTCTGCATTTGTCAGGACTGAAAATGATTTCCATATATGCCAACTTGATTGAAGTGTATACATCTTCCTTTCGAGCACTTTCCACAGCAAAGCCTGGCTGACCATCAAAAGGATGTTTCTATTTTTGCTGACGTTTCACAACAGGATAATGTTTTAGACTTATTTATATTAAATAGAAGTGTTTTATTTATTTATTGTCCTGCTGCTGTAAATATTGAATTGGTTAACCACCTGCTCTAATGCTTCACATTAAAATTTAGTCCCATGCCACAATACATTAAGCTTTGTGAAATTAAACACCACAAAACATTTGTGCTTACGAGTTTGATGAGAATGCAGACCTTTACTTCTTCTACTCACTGGTTGGTGTATCCATATGCGTACAGCATTTGGTATACTTGTATTTTCCATACAAATGGATGATTTATGAGGCAGCCTTGGTGGAAGGTTAGTAACTCTCAGGTTGTGATCCCTTCTGCCACTGTAGTATTCAGTTGCTATATGCAAATTCATTAGCCTCTTTTGTTTATTGACAGTGACTATGAAATCGTCATACCCATTGGAAAAAGTAACCTTTACCTTAGACTGAAAGATATGCTAAAGCTCACACATGGTGGAACGAACATTAGCGAAAAACAGCATTATAGAGTTTAAAGTTTTAGGGTCAATTTACCTACGATTTGTTATACATGGACAATTTGCTATTGCAAGACAACAAATCTAATGAGGTCTCAATACTTTTGAGTAGTACTTTAATCACATATCAAATATTTGACCATTCTTTCTTGCAGAAATGTTTGAGTTGAGATGTTTTGGTCCATTCTTAGATTTTCCATAAGATTTAGGGCTCTGACTTGGCCAGACATTCTCTTTCTTATCCTCAAGCCACTACTTGGTGGCATTTAGTGTCATGTTTATGGTTGTTGAGCCCAAATAGTTCAGTCTTGATGTCACCTGTCGATAAAAGCTTTTGCATCAGAAGAGCAAATGAGACATGGGACAACAGTTTTTCTAAAAGATCTTTCTTATCATGCTGCTGTACCGTCTAGCTTTTTTATTTCAGCCATAAAATATTTGCCAGTGGCCACTTGTGGCTTCCTTGACCAATAAAACATTTGATGAGATTCCACTTCTAAAAATTCTTTTAAAAGAGGATATCAGTTATATGGTAAAACTCATGTTATGGTCCAGCTTGCTTATCATGTTTGTTGCTGTTGTAATTCTGTAGCGTGTTGCTTTCTGTCCTTCAGGCACATTCCGCTGTACATTCTGCCAGACTGAGGTGGAGGAAGATGAGTCGGCTGTGCCGAAGAAAGATGCCCGAACATTGGTGGCTAGATTCAATGAGCAGATCGAACCCATTTACGTATTGCTGCGGGAGACTGAAGATGTCAACCTGTCACATGAGCTGCTGGAGCCAGAGCCAGCCGAAATCCCTGTGCTGAAACAGAGGTTTGCTTTGTTTGGTTTTTTGCCTATTCACCTTGAAGGCCTTTCTGTGTGTCTGTCTGTCTCTGTCTCTGTGTGTTTGTCTGTCTCTCTCTCTCTCTCTCTGTCTCCGTCTCTCTCTCTCTCTCTCTCTCTCTGCCTGTCTGCCTGCCTGTCTGCCTGCCTGCCTGCCTGTCTGCCTGTCTGCCTGCCTGTCTGCCTGCCTGTCTGCCTGTCTGCCTGCCTGTCTGTCTGTCTGCCTGTCTGTCTGCCTGCCTGTCTCTTTCTGTGTGTGTGTGTGTGTATGTGTTGTGATGTGTGTCTGTGTGTGGTGTGTCTGTGTGTGCTTGAGGAGATGAACTGCAGTCTTAGCAATTTATACAGGGCCTTGGGAACTGCTTAAGCACAAATGTAGCACTAGTCCAACTTTACAATTACAGCATCTTTAGGGCACTTCAAAGCAACAATTTGTCACTCTCTGTTAATTTCAAGTGTGACTGCAGCAGCACGATTAACTGAACTAAATGTCTGATTGTAGAGATTAAACTAGAGGAATGAAATAATAATTACAACTTGTGCTTTTGAACTATGCTTGCAAGATATGACTGCAAAAGTCAGTGTCCACCGTATACATACATACATACATACATATAATATAATATATATATATATATTTTTTTTTTTTTTTTTTTT
>JAUZST010005179.1:0-15771 GCA_034779995.1 Parotocinclus haroldoi
TGTGTGTGTGTGTGTGTGTGTGTGTGTGTGTGTGTGTGTGTGTGTGTGTGTGTGTGTGTGTGTGTGCGAGAGAGAGAAAGAGAGAGGGAGAGGGACATGGAGAGTGTTTGTGCCCTACAATATATTGGTGCCCTGTCTTGGGTCGTTCCCGCTTTGCGCCTTATGCCACCGACTATGCTCTCTCCCCTAACCCTGTCCCGGATTAAGCAGATAAAATGGTGAGTAATCTTAGTTAGCTAGGGTCATGTGTCATATCCCCAGAGAATACAGGTCTAAGCAATCTATGTAGTGACCCTTGTGATGGTGGGCTAGAGCACCAGACTCTAATTAAGTGTAATCTAATTGAATGTGAGTGACTCTAATAAAATAATCTGGCAAATGCATAAACCTGGACTTCTTGTTAGAGATGATTTTCCAAAAAGCACAGTGACAGCAGTAGATTAACTTCTTTTGCTGCTTGGTTCCTGAGTTCCTTTGTCTGATTGGTCCTTTGGCTAACCAGCTTATATTGAGTGCAACATAATTACTAGTGAATAGACTTAGTGACAAAGGGCTATTAAATTCCTTTAACCCTATGGACCTAAGTGACAACAGGATTTATTCTATCATTGGGAAATTTCTGGTTTGAGTCCTGATGGTGAAACAGGTGGAATACAGAGAACATATTTCTCGCTGCTCTTTGGGTCGGAAGGCTGACGTTTCTCTCTTACCGTTCTCTCTCACTCTGTCTCTCTCTCTCTTTCTCTCTCGCCCTCTCTTTCTCTTTCCTATCGTGTATCCCATGTCAATAAAGGATTACACGTTGATCTAACCATTATAAATTCTATCCATTGTGTCGCAGAAACTGATGCTGACGTTGGTCCCTACCCACTATTGTCCAAATCAGCCTAACCAGTTAACCTAATGCATGTCCTTAAAATGTGGGGGGAAACAGAAATGGAAAACGGATGTGAACATGGGGAGGACATACCACTTAGGTGGATTTCAAGGTCAGGATCAAACCAGGAATCTGTGAGGGGACAGGGCTAACCACATGCGCTTTTGCAAAAAAAACAAAAAAAAAAAAAAAACTGCCTCATCTGAACTGTAAAAAATGTGCCTTATTAGTACCTGGTACTGCAACTAAGGAGTCATTTGATAGCAATATTTCACTCGACAGTAACTGTAGTCATTCTAAATAAAGAGATGAAATGCTTAAGGTTTCCTGTCCTTTCCAAATGTGCTTTCTAATACGAGGATTAGAGCTCAACAGGACATGCAGTCTATTTCATACCTCACTGCGTTCATTTGACAATCGTTAATCAGTTTCTTTTGATGGTTTTTGATTTTGTGGTGGGAGCTCTGTGTCACATTGCCAGGTTATTAACATACTGAAACCCTTTTTCATCTGTCTCCCTTTCTGTCTAATGCTCTCTCACTTCCCTTTAATTGTAAAACTTAGCATGGTGCTTAGCAATAACTATTTTAATGAAAAACAAACTGCGATGCAATATTTAAAGTACCTTTCTGACAGACATTGTGCTTGGAAGCCTCCATGCCAGTCTGAAGTTGCTGTTACTGGTTTTTACTTTTGTAGGGGACAAATAGAATTTAGAGGGGCACAGTTGTACACATCTGCTTGTCAATCAGTTGCAGGAGCACAATTGTGCATAAAAGTAAGGCTATTAAACATTAAGTAAACTAAGTGATTTAACACTGAAGTGGGTGTTACTGGCATGGATGAGAAATGAAGAACAGATTAACACTGAATAATAGTAATTAAAATGTTTGAAATGAAGTAAGTGGCTAACCATTTTCTTTCCATTTATTTCTTTGACAGAAATAGATTGGGGAAATAGCTGGGCCATTATGGGAAATGTAGTGTCTGTAGTAAAGTTGTGTGGCGTGTTCTGTAGTTCTTCTGTGATTTTTAAATGATGCCCCTGGTAGCACATATTCAAATAGAACTACATTTCTGGAAGGAAATACAACAGGACTATTTTCCGGGCTGCATCCTTTCGGAGGCTGCATTTGAAGTCTGTATACTGTTCTTTTTCGTGGAATTCAGCTCAAAATCGGAACCATTCAATTCAGTATATTTCCAAGCAGTAAGTTCAATTCAAGATGGTGTCTCAGCACAGTAAGGACACATTTCAAAACATTTCTTTACTGAATTTATTTGAAAGCTCAGTTGAACATGGTGGCCACCCATTGGTTAAGTCTTCTTACTCGGCAGACAAACTCCAACAAACCGGTTCTCATTTTTTGTACAGTATGAGGATGAAACTTGCACTAAAATTCTGCCAGCTTTGTATTGTATAACCAGCTTTTGGCATTAATATCAGGTGTCTGAATCCAACATTGTGTGCTTCGCTACAGGGAGTCATGCGCTTGAATATGGAGTAACTGATAGCTTCAGCTATTGACTTTAACAGGCTAGAATTCATTGATAGCAAACTGTAAAAGAAACCTCTAATGTAAGCTTTGGTTCTCTCACACACACACACACATACACACACACACACACACACACACCATTGAATTAGACTGGCGCATTAACCTGTCTTGTGATGGCTGTATCGGTTTTTAGCAATTTTTGATGACTCGAATCTCGACTCACAGGTTGATGCTGTCCTATTGTATACATTTACCTATTTTTTAACGATCCCCATATTTCCTGGACACACTGCATTGCAACCACACATACACACACACGACCCATCCTAACACATCAAAGGATATACTACTCAAGGAAAATGTAATATACCAAACATTGTACCTTGAATAGAAATAACACAAAAACACAAAAATAATATGTATATATAATAATATATATAAAATTATAAGAATTATAATATATATATATATCATTTCACTCTGCCGCTATCTTAGTAGCACCACCAGACAGTAACACAAGACCAGCCTTCTATATTTTTGAGTGAGGAGAGACCTATAACAAATAAAAATTTTTTTTTAGGTTGTTCTGGCCACTACATGCTCTTCAATATATTGCCAAAATATATCAAATACTAATATGAGGCATGTCCTTCCCCCTGACACCTGTACTATTATGCCGATCGGTTATTTCCAATGAAAGGTGGTACTTTTGTACTACTGTCACAATATTGAGCATTGCAGGCTGTCCTGATCATATTTCAGCTAGTGACCTGTCTCCCCCGTCTCTATTGGAAGGCTGTGAGTTCATATCTTGCCCCTGTTGAGCACGTAGGTAAACCGTTTATCACTCAGCTGCTCGTCCAATTTTAAGTTGCTCCGAACAGGGTTGTATACTAAATTTCAATTGTCTTTTTGAGCCTTAATAAGACTGGCAAGCACTTTATCTCCTAGTTATTATCATCAAGATTGAGATTATACCAAGCCAGCACTTTTCAGGTCTGCATTGTAAGCACTGCTTGTAGGTATGGTTTCCGAATGGTCATTATGTGCACAGCTTTATTGTACAATAGAGCACTGTAGTCACAGCAGCAGGTCCAAAGCTGGTATCAATTCTGTAAGCCTCCGTACTCGCAGCGCTGTTGGGGAGGGTGCTTCTTAATGGGACGCAGAGCAGACAGAACCCCGGTGTCTGCTTTAGTTTGGATCACACCCAAAGGCCTTAGTAAAGCATTGCTCCATGCTGTGACCTGTGAGGGGTGAAATCACTCTCGGTGCCTGGGTGTCTCTTTAAACACATGCAGTGAAATCAGCTCAACCTTGCTCTCAAACCATCCTTGGGCAACCAGTCAGAACTGGCCTTTACAATTGGCCTTTCAGTTAAAAATCAAGTCGCTCATCTGCATGGCCAGTCTCAGATCAGTAAAGGTAAACAGCGATAGCCTTATTTCCATGCAATGAAATGTAAAGCTAATGATTCCATCCCTATCTTATTTTTAAACACTTCACAAACGTTTTACATGGAAATGCTTCAAAGATTAAATGTGTAGCTCCGGAAAAAAATAAGACACCACTCTTATTTTACCACTATGGTTCTTAAAATCAGCTTATCTGGCAGGTACATTTCTGTAGGTGGATTTATGAAATCCAAAACAGACAAGCATTATTATACTTAAACAAACTCTTGTTAGGTGATCACCTAAATTTGTTGACTAAAGTACAAGACTTTAAACTGTAAACTGAAAATACTGATTTCTGAAACTTTAGTATTGTATAGTTACAAATGAATATAAACTTGTTTTCTTTATTGCATACAAAAATTAGTTGGTATTTAATTATGGGGATTTTATTTGGTTTAATTAACCTAATTATGACCTATTTCATTAAATATTGAAAACCTATCAGCTTAAATTCTATACCCTTTTACAACGGAGCATTGTTTCAGAACAGATTTAAATCATATGTTAACATCTAAGGCCAAAGCCAAACTGAGCCAGACAATGCCAAAAAACCCTCCATTAATGTTATATGGAAGAAACCATGGTTAGGAACAAACTCAAAAACAGGCAAAACTCCTCTGGCATCTTAGATGTTATATGTAAAAAATAGATTGAATTATTTCCTGAATTTGTTTACTAAAATAATTAAAATAAACACAGTAGAGGAACTAGTAGATCTTGTTATTGCTCCATATAAATATTTTTATTTGGAATTTGTCAGAAATTTATAGAATGAAACATTGTTGCAGAACACATTTTTTTTTTTTTTAACCAGAACTGTATTTGTGTTGTATATCTTAAGTACATACATCTAGTTAAAATACATATTGTACAGTCATATTGTACATTTATTTTATTTTAAGCTTTTTTTCCAATCTAAACTTTACCAGATATTTTAAGAATGACTTTCAGTCTTAAAATTGTAACCAATGTTGAGCATAACACAAAATCCAGCTACTACCTGTTTTAAACAATTGTACACACACACACACACACACACACACACACACACAAAGGCATAATGTTTTAACTGTTATTCAATAATTTTTAGACTTTGGGATACATTTGTTTCAAAACAATGGGATCAAACTACTTACCATGTAGCCATGAGGGGTGCTGTCCGACTTCCTGGTCAAAAATCCAGTAGTGTGGCTGCGTTAAGGTTCAGCCAATGGTCAGAGCGTCTTTGTGTTCTGGCAGTCACATGACCAGCTTTTCTTCAGACCTATTTTAACACATTTGTTAACATTTATTATAATACATTTAGCATATAAATAGATTTTGCATAATCCCTGTAACTAACTATTATTTGAATAATTAATTGTTTTTATTTTTTTGGTGAAATATAGTTCACAGTTTGAACTAATTAAATGGAATAGTTCATATAAGATTTTTATTTATCATTTATAGTTTATCTAGGCAGTCACAATGTATCTCATTATTTGAGATAATTATAACTGTATTTATTGTATTGTAACTGGAAAGGATTCACACTGCTCAACTTATGAAACAATTAGAACTGGAAATGCATGTTTGTAATATTTCTAAAACATGTGGTGTTAATCTGTTTATCCAGATTAACAAGCTATTTTATGAGGAATCTGTAGTAATAAAAGATGTCAAAGCCATGTGGTTTTTAATTGGCCTGGAGTGTAACAATATCAGGGTCTTAAAAAGAAGCCACTAATGTGATTATTTCCAAAGCCATTAGCCTACAAAGAGCAGAGCAAATAGAGCTGGAAATTTTATTCGCATTGTTTTTATAAAGCCTTAACGTGCCTTTATGTAGTGTTATGCAAAAGTTTTGGCATTCCTGGTTAAATTAGACGCTATGTTAGATTGCAAAATGTTCATATTTAAAGCTTGCATATGCATGTAGCAGGCCTGAATGTAAGATATTTTATAATAAACCATAAGCATGCCAAATCAGTTCTTACATTTAATACAAACGGAAGTGAGTTCTGAACACATCACAAACATTTACATATTACAATTTCCAATATAATTAAAAATAAATAAATGTAATAATTCAGAAACGTGCCGTGTTCTACAATTTCCATTAAGAAAATAATCAAATATGTCCAAAGCTTTTAAGAACAAGGTTTTATTACCTACTTCGGTGTGGTAATAAAACTTTACACTGAAGAGCAAGCAACCCTATTGTAAAAACGAATAGGCTGAAATAGGTTTCATTATTGTGATATAGAGTATTTGGGCATACTGTAAATAAATAACTGATCAATAACAATAAAAATACGTTTCCAGGATAGTTAGATTTACCATAATATATTATGGTGAAGGTCAAAAGTCGAAGATATATAAAGAAAATTATTCTATGTTGTATTTCCACTAATTTAATACAATGGTGTTGTTATTATTATTATTAATATTGTTGTTATTATTATTCATTACTACCCAAACAGATTAGTCTTAAAACATATGTTTATGAATATATTTGTGCTTGTGTGGCATGGATTCCACATGTTTGAGCAAAATCTGATGATCCCAAAATAATTTCACATTAATTCCAAAGAGCATCTTATGATATTTCTGTGCTCAATGGGGTTTAAATCAGGTGATTATATGTAGGAAAGCAATTTTTGATCTGTGATATTTAAGTAGCTGTTGGAACGCTTTGAGGCTTGTTTTGTTTCAATATTCTGCTGCAAGAAAGATCCAAACAGATTGTGGACACTTTCAGAATACATATGTGTGTTCAGCTAGCTCTGGTCCATAAAGTTCCAGAGATGGTGGTAAACAACCAACATGTTGATGAAGGAGTAGGATGGCAGCAAAATCCAAGGAAATCGAAACCTTGTTTTTCATCCTCATTTCCAATAAGCTTTCTGATCAACACGTATGTGGTTTTAACCTTCAGAAAATATGCAGCTGTTCTGGAGAGCTTTTGAAAGTTGAATTTTGAAGTGGTGGGTAATCACAGAGGAGGGTCTGCCGGGAGGTGGGTGAGTGCTGTGTTTAGATTGTACATCTAGATTAGGCATCTGAAGCAGCAGCAGGTAGTGTACTTCCCTCGTCTCACTGTTTAGGTCTGATTTGCGCAGGCCAGCCTACCCATGTCTCCCATGATGAAGTCACAAATAGCCTGGCACAGTTAGAAGTCACATACCCCCACACATAAACACAAACACTGCCTCATGCCATCCAAAGACTAAAGCAGCATTTCAGGGGTTTATATCCACCTGTGGTGAGCGTGTGGCTTTGGCACAATTTCCTCTGAATAACTGTAAAAACTAGAAAGAGTCTTTGTTTTTTTATTATGTTTTCGAAAAGTTCTTATTTATTTTTAAACAGCATTTGGCAGGGTGTGTGATTTGAGCTTTACAAGAAAAGGTTACAGCTCATTTTGCTATTTAGGGAGATAATAAAATCATTCCTGGTAATCTCTCGAAGGATTACACAATTTCACAGATAACTGAGTGCACGGCGAGCACCAGCAGCACTGATGATACTGGTGGCAGAAGCATGATTTATCCTTACTCATGAGGGGTCTTACTTTAGCATCCGGCCCCTTCTGTCAGGGATAGGGGGTTATCTGAAGTTTAAACGGCTATCTTTTGCAGAATCCTACCACAGCTCCTGTCTGCAGCGTTTCTGTGTGTATCTAAGCTACATCTTGATGCTCAAACTGTCCACTCTGGGGTACTCAAAAAGGGCTGCTGATTGTGTAAGAGGATAAAAAATGAGCTCTAGAGTAGCAAAGCCTTAACCCTGTCATTTGGTCATTGAGAGTCCCAGCCCAATCAATGTCAAAGCTATTTGTAGCTGGATTCCTAGCTTGACCATCTTAGAGCAGACGAAGCTTCGCACATCCCATATGATGATTGGCCCCACCCTATAAATGGCCCGGATTCCAGGATGGGAACCATAAAGTTAGGGCACCCAGTTTACCTGCTGCAATGCTTACATATATTCTCTTATCCAGTTAAAATTTCAGCAGACACTCCTATACACAGTGACTTGCAGCTAATACAGTATTGATAGGTATGATCTAAGAAATTGAGGGTTCAGAACTTCCAACTGTTTTATTCAGCGGTTAAATATTACATTTTGTTTTTTCCCCTTCAAATTTCAACACTTCGGTAAGACTGTAAAGTGAGAACAAAAGTGAGAACAAGGCTTAATATATAGTGATAATGAAAAATGAAAAGTGAACTAGAAGAGATCCTTGTGGAACACCATATTTGCATTTGCATTATATTTGGGTACACACAACAAGAAGCAATTTTTGAGGCGGTCGGTGGCATGACTGCCAAATAATCTAGTCTATCTCTGTGGGGAACTATGTAAGAATTTTTGGTGTGGCCTCCAGCTTGACGAGGCGCTCCACATACACAGTTTAATGTGTTTGATGGACGGAGGGTTTAGCTGAGATAATCTCTCTACCCTTGCAACAGCGGCAGAATTGGAAGATTGAGGTGTCAGCAGGAAGAAGTGGCACGTTCCTCCTCACACACATGCTTTCGCCACTGCTTGCTGGTAAAAAGGAGAGGTTGGTATGACCAGATGTCAAAAGCGGTGTAGAGAAAGAATTTGTATTTAGAGTTGGTAACTTGGTGAAAACCAAAAACTATTTGCCATAGTATAGTAGGTCAAAAGGCGCAGATCTATAAAGAAAATGATTCTGTTTTATTTCCACTAATTTAATACGCTCTGAATTGATAAACCAGTCATCAGTAGGTAAAATCCTCATCTTTCACATGAACAAAATTGATCAATGAAAAAGGAAATCTTAAAAAAATGACAATCAATTATAAAAGGAAATGAAAATCTTCACCAGACTCCACACAGTAAAGACCTTATTTAGGAACTCTGCTTATTACTTACAAGCTGCGAATTCCGTTTGTGTATTGTGCCTGTGCTATTACAATGTCTTTATTTTTCTCCCCTGTATGTTCTCATTAACCAGTACCTATATAAAATGGTTCACTGGTTCTATATAAACTCATTCTCTGTTTTATTTGGTTGATCTTCCTGGTTGTTCGTAAAAATTGTCTATCAATGCATTTTTGGATTCTGTCAAACAAAAGTGTCAGGTCCATCATCCCATCCTCTTAAATGTTACATACACTAGAATATAACGGTACATTACTGTATTTTCTTTGATTATTGTACATTTCCATGAACTAAAATGTGATCGCTTGAGTGTTGTTGTGTAGGTGGTAGCATTCCTCCAGTGTTTTTATTCATTGACAATGACGTATCATTTGCACGGTTTTCTTGAGAAAATCCCCTATTATTAAAATTGCAGTAGCATAATGTCTGATCAACGTCCGTTTCATTCATTTCCCTGTACAACATTATGAGGTTGCTAAACAGCTGATAATAGTTAACCTGTAGTTAGTACTAGTTAGTTTTTTTTTCCATAATACATATCGTAGTGTTCATTATCCAAACCATTTTTCAGTACTATGTCCCTTCAAGATGGTAAAATGCTAAAACCTTGAGATCTCCATCACTTTAAACTAAATGTAAGGCAAATAATGTGGACTTCATTTAATTAATTACTTTCTAATAATTACATTAAGAAGTACCTAGTGACCTGGATAATAACACTGATGTCAGTCACTGTGTGAAATAAATTAACCTTTAAATTAGGTTTTTAATTAGACTCTTTCCACTTTTGCTTAAAACAGTGATATGATTCAATTATTATTTAGAGTGAATGTGGGGCCCAGAGTGAACTTTGATTGTCACCGTCTTAGACACACACCTTCATTTCAAGTTTTTCCTGTGTACTTTGGTGCATTGACATGATGATCTAGGGCTTGCTGCTGTGCTGCTTTTATGGCTCCTTAGAGTGGCTTGGTCAGGCTTTGTGCTGCTCAGCTCCTCTCATTATTTCTGTTCCATACTGTTTTCAAGTCTTCACTTAATTCAAGTCTTACTGCAACCTTGTTATTTTTCATTGGCTGCCCAGTCTGATGTGTACAATACAAATTTGATTATGCCTTTAGCACTGTTCAGGGTGTCTTCTGGAGAATCTATAGTATAGTGCAGGAATGCTTTGTCAGGTTCTAATCAGATAAATGGGAGGCAACTCTAGCAGAAAAAAACAAGACCGCTTTGAGTCCTCTCATGGATAGAGAAATCTGATCTCATCCTAAATTTGCTACTGAGAAAAGAGAAACAGCTTTTCCATTTCAGCTTTTTCTAACTACGTGTATCAAACTAAATAGTAGACAAAATAGTAAAAAACCTCCGCTGGTTTAATAACTGAGTTTACTGTTTAATAATGTGGTGTGTGTTTTGGGACATAGCCTATATACAGTGGTAGCTCATAACCCAAGAGAATTTAAATTTGCTCCGGACCCCCATGGAAATCCATATTGTATAAGGCATTATATGCATTAATGCAATAATTCTATGAGCATTTGGTCAGACTGTAAGTCACACATTAATACCAGTGTTGATGTTTGTTGCTATGGTGACTTGTTTGCACTTGAATATATGTAATAATGATAATCTTTTTTTTTTTTAAATAAGAACGTTTACAGCATATTTTAGGGAATAGCCGCACTGAGCTGAGACTGATATGCTCCTGTGTATCGACTGGAAAAGGCCCACAAATTGCACGTCACGGCTCATTGAAGTTCTAGCACGTGTGCCAAGTGCCGAGAAAATTGTTTTTCATAAAAATGCGTCAAGTACCAAAAGTGGCAAACCGTACCCTCAAAAATCAGATCACAGCATCAGAAACTAGCCCCATTCCCATTGTTGTCTTTGTTACTGCCCATCATCATCCTGATCTCTGACTGCAAAGGTAAGGACGGTTAGGACTCAGGTGTTAGGCACAAGTGACCAGACAGCATTAAGGCACCAATGCTGCTTTTTTTTTTTTTTTTTTTTTTTTAGATGGACACTTGGGTGCTTTTCAAAAGCTCAACTTCAGTCATGATTACTGCTGCACTTCACAGGAAACTGCTTGGATTCCCACACTCTAGAAGCATTTTATATATAGTTCATGCTTTCCTAGAACTATCTTGATCATCTTCTCACCTCACGCTTTGTCTATCTAGATGAAAATGTATGCGAAAAGAGGTTTCACACCATTGCTTCTCAGATTCCCATCTTTTCTATGCGGCTTGGCGTTAATTCCTTATAGCAGTGCTTATGACGCAGAAATATGCGTACATTACCGATTCAGAGTTTGACCGCACAGGTTGTAATGAGAGGGTTACTGACTGGAACACAACTCAGCTCATTTCTACATTCTTTTATATTTGCATTTTTTACTTTGAAAATTGTCATAGGATCATGATTCATCTCATAGCTGGTTGTTTTGTTTATCCAATTCAGCATCCTGCTGAAAAGTGCCACGCGTCTGTGGAGTTTGGTTACCTCATATCTTCTATAAAAAGGGTCATTTCAGCCACTCTGAGTTAGTTCAATTAATTACAAGGTGTAATTGCAGAGACATACAGCAATATTGTCAGTGCTCTAAAGCAATTAGAACAGTGGTACTGCAATAGAGCAATGGCTTAATTAGATGTTGTTATCCCATGCATGGTTTACTCATTTAATTGAGAACTCCAACTTTAAGTGGACTGTAGTGTCACAACGTCTAAGCTACTGGCCTATGGACCAGAATGGCTGGGGTTTGAATCCCACCTCTTCCAAAGTGAAGCTGTTTGACCCAAGTCAGCAACAGAGTTCACAAAACAGGAAAACCCTAGCCAGGGCCCCAGTCCATCATAGGGCGCATACATGACTCTCCCTAACACTCGAAGGGCACTATAGAAACACAGTTAATCTAGCACACGCCTTTAAACTTGTGGGAGAAAACCGGAGTAGCTAGCGTAAACCCAGAAGATCTTCAATTATGGATATTTAATTTTGAAGTATCCCCTCATTTCGGGGAGCAATGTGTCCACCTTCGTCTCTCCAGCTGGTGGTAGCCCAGTGGTTAAGTTACTGGACTGTGGAATACAAGGTCCAGGGTTCAAATCCACATCTGCCAAACTAGAACTGTTGAGTCCTTGAGCAAGAGCTCAGCACTTCTATCAGTTGTAAGTCGTTCTGGATAAGGGTTTCTGCTAATAGCCTAGATGCAGATGGTCACAGAAGCCAATCAATGCTGCGGATCCACAAGCAGTGGTGGGAGTAAAGAGTTTAGGAGAAATCAATCATTCACTCGAAGCTCACTAAACTTACCAGTGCAGAAAATGTGTTCAAAGTGAACTATATAAACTGATTCACATTCACTTACTGACACAAAAGTTTTGCTGGCCCGATCTTCTGGGATGTTTGTAATACTGTCTAAAAATGTATTTTTGGCCAAATGAGCATTTGTGGATCCACTCAAGTTTTCAGCGACATCTCTGACACATTTTCAAACGGTTCACATAGTTTTCTTGTGAAAATACCCTTTATATTTTTATATTCCTATACATTATAACAGCCCAGAACTCTGTGACTTTGGTGATGTCTGGTCAATATCCATTTTGGTTTCACAGAATGGAATGCGTTAAACGGCACATACCTCTAAATGTTAGCTCACTTGCTGCATAGCAGTTGCCATGAATTTATGTATTTGAACTCTTACAGTACATTGAGCTTTGTCAATTACTTAACATTTTAATTCCCTTTGCTAATTCACTGATTACTTGTTTATTGGAATTTTCAACATGGTATATACTGCGCAGAATTCGGTAACCCCAGGCAAACAGGACACGTGCCCATCGTTTCTCATTAGCTAAGGCATATTTATGGATGGATGACCTCCGATTGCCTGTTAGTGTTGATGCTTTTAGCTCTGGAGGAAATTTTACATGGCATTTGCAAATTAGACATGCACCATGATCCTAAGTGCCAGGAATAGAGATGCTCTTACGTGCCAGCTTGCTGCCTCTCTTTGCTTTAGAAGGTGCCTTAAACAAATAACACAGTGCATATTGAAATCGTTTCCCATAAATAGCAAACACCAGTTTCGAAGCACTGACTTATCCAGGTTTAACAGATTCCAGCAATCTCAGGCAGTGTGTTTAAAAAGGCAGGGGTGTCTCGAAAAAGGAAATTACTTGGCCTGAAAAATAATGGTGAAGTTAGCCTGTCAGGACTCTCAAATTAAATACTTGAAGAGTTTGTTTGCCAACTGTAAGTCATTTTCCCTCTGTATCCATTCACATACTATAGAAGAAGGAAATAAGTCAAAAAAAAAAACATGCCTCTCATATCATGCAGATGGGAGTCTGATACTGATGAAATCAGCAGCAGCCCCCTAGCATGCGTCAAGCCACATCCCAGTTAGTAACCTAGCAACCATTCAAGAGTGAGAAGAGTCTGACTCTCCTATAACTTACTGTACAGCAGGTTGACTCACAGTCTGTGCAGACCTACAATTTACTCATTTTAATTCATTTCCACAGCGCCCAGTTTCAGTTATTCAGAACGTATCATGTACGATTTATGCTTGTATCACATGGAATAATTTCTAAAATGTTGAAGGGCAGTATAAACAGGGTTTGCTGTTTGTGCATCCATTGGTTGCTGCAGTAGCAGTCCCACCTGAACTGAGAATTTTTCCTATTTCATCTCCCATGGCTGATAATGCATCTTACAGTGAAGACTTACTGTTGCCCAGGTGCATCCTGAATTCCTGAATACCAGAGGTCAGAGTTGGTTTTCATTTTATCTGAGAGATTTTTCATACCTAAGAAATAACTATATGACTTCATATTAAAAACAGGGATTTATTTAAAATCACTTTATTTATTTACTACAAAGATCTGGACAGCCGCAACGATTTTGACCCATGGAATAAAAAGTGTCTGTGAGGAGGGGTAGGGTGAAGGATAGAGGAAAGAAAAACCTTCCAGTCTCCACAGGGTGTTGGAAATGTGAAAAGAAAGCAATTCATCCACACCTTAAAAAAACCACACTGCACCAGACTCTATTTCTGTGTTATTCTGTTGGCCTATGGTAAGGCCATGGTGGAATTGGATATGGCTTTTCATCATGGATATTCAATGAAATATTGATGTCATGGTTCTATAGTTAGGGTGACATTAAAGCCTGTTCCCTCTGAAAGGGACCCACTGACTACAGTGTACAGTAGACATACTGGAAGTGCCTTTGAATACTGGTCCAAACAAGCCACTGTTGGAATCCTGTATATAGGTGGACCTGACATGTCCTCAAATGGGACACCTATTGTACGCTGCAGGGTCAGTGGGAACTACAGAACCATCAACGAGTTTTTAATCGCTCTATGCAGTTATCAGATTATTCAAGTGCTCATGTAAACACCATACTCTGATTTCGGAGTTTGCCCTAGAAATCCGATAAAGAGGGCTGCATTTCTTAGCATGTATATTCTTACGCTGATTTCAGTCGTTTTCTCAGTCTGTGCATGCACTTGAATCCTGGTAGCAGCTGGTGGAATCAAAGGTGGTTGCCAGGTTGCCTTGTCCCAAAGGTCTTAGCTTCTTTTGAGCTTGTTTCCAGTGACCTGGTCTCTTGTGGGCAACCCTTAAACAAATGCAACGTCAACAACCTGGTTACCAAATACATTTGGGGAAGATCTGAACAGAAATAATTTCCTAGTAGAAAATAAGCTTTGAGGTTTACTACATAAGTACAGTCGTATAAGCCCCATTCTAGACAAATTTGTTTTAAGGGCTTTGCTCAAGGGTTCATCTTTGGCAGCTTGGCAGTCCCGGAGATTGAACACTGGACCTTCTAGTTCATAGCCTAGTACCTTATTCCCTTTGCCACTCATTTCATTACAGTTCTTCCTCTGGTTCTTTTCCATTAACTGCTTAAAGCATATTTGTCTTTTCCAATTAATTCTGATGCTATGTCAAAATTACAGCTTCAAGTTTATTCTTCATGTGAAAGATTGATTTGTTTGCTTTCTTTACCACCCATAGTTTTCTCAAAATTGTTCTTGAGTGCCAAAGTTTAAAGGCAGTAATATTTTTCCTGTTCATTCTTTCTATTATTCAGATCTCACATCCATAAACAACCACAAAAAAGCTCATTGTCTGGACTGTCCAGTTCTGTGTTTGTACAGAGGACCTCATTAGCATCTGTCAAAACTTCACACTTGCCACTGATGTCAGTGATAAAAGTGTTTATGGGTGACACACAACATTGGATTGTGATGCATAACGATTATGCTTGGTCATCTGTGAAAGTATACAGAATCTGAAAGAAAGAGAACTCTCTAGATTGAAACCTCTGCAGTAAAACATACAAATGAGTACACAAACCTTGGGGTGGTTGCTGTGACTAAATAAGCACATTTCAATATAATATATATAGTATACACAAAATACAGGTAAAATCTAACAATAGTGTCACAGAGGTTAAGGGTAAGTACAGCATGGTGGTGTAGTGTTACTTGAGAGCCTCAGTTCCCACAGTGCCATCCTGACACCAGACTCTACCTGTGTGGAGTTTGGATATACTCCCTGTGTTTGCATGGGTTTTCTTGTGGTGCACTGGTTTTCTCACACACTCCAAAAACATGCATTGGATTAATTGATCACTCTAAATTGTGCCGTGACCAATTAGAAGGCCCTGTGGTGGCCTAGCGGTTAAGGTACTGGACTATGAACCAGACAGTCCAAGGTCAAATCCCACCTTTGTCAAGCTTTAGGTCATTGAAAAAGGCCCTTAACCCGCAATTGCTTGGATTGTGAGGATGTAGCAGGTAAAGAATGTAGGTGCTTTGGATAAGTGCAAACTGTAAGTATAAATGTTAAGATGGTGGACTGTGGACCAGAGGGGTCCAATCCCTGCCACTACATTTTGTACTTAGCTTGACGACAGTTTTTACCCCGCAATGCTTGGTTTGTAAGATTCAATTCAATTTTATTTATATAGCGCTTTTTACAGTGTAGCATTGTCTCAAAGCAGCTTTACAGTAATACATTAT
>JAUZST010005180.1:0-15770 GCA_034779995.1 Parotocinclus haroldoi
GGATGCTCCTGTATCTCCTCCCAGAGGGCAGGAGGTTATACAGTCTATGGTTTGGGTGAGAGGAGTCCCTGATGATATTGCGTACTCTGCGCACACAGCACTGATGGTAAAGGTCACTGATGGCACATAGCTATACACCAATAACGCGCTGAGCACCACCCTTTGTGGGGACTTCATCCACCTTGGAGCTTCCATACCACACTGTCACACAGTTGGTCAGTATGCTTTCGATGGTGCACCGGTAAACGTTGGTGAGCATGTGAGGAGAAAGATGATCTCTCAAGAAGTAAAGGCACTGCTGTGCCTTCTTAATCATCTGAGAGGTGTTGAAAGTCCAAGAAGGATCCTCAGAGATATGGACGCCCAAGAACTTGAAGCTGGAGACAAGTTCCACCTCATCTCCACTTAGAGATGGCATCCTCAGACACACTGTTGTGAGTGCAACAGGCCAAAAGTCACTGAGTGCTGATGCAGTTGGACGCTTTGGACATTTTGATGAAATTTGTCCGTACGATAGTCCGTAAACTGGTGTGGTTTAAATCTCCCGCAGCAATAAAAACTTCATCAGGATGCACATTTTGTTGCTTTCTGATTGCTACAATCAGCTCTTATATAGCTAACTTAGCATTAGCACCTGGAAGAATGTAGCTGCAGCTACAACAACAGCTGAGAACTCTCTCGGTAAATAAAAGGGTCTGCACTTAATCATCACATACTCCAGATTAACCGAGCAGCGACTTTCAGTTACAGTGGCATCTGTACACCATGATTTATTTACATAAATTCACAAACCGCCGCCTTTGCTCTTACACCCAATCGCCACTCTGTCGGCACGAAACAAACTGCGCCCGTCCAGTTCCACCGTGCTGCTGGAGATGTTAGTATTAGAGAGGTACTATTGATGTCTCACGTATTACGTCTCCATTAGAATCATGATGTTACACTCCATGATCCATTTCTGTGTTGTTGTCCAGAGTCGAAGCTCATCCATTTTGTTCGCTAAAGACCGCGCATTAGCGAGAAAAATGCTGAGAAGCGGTGTTCGATGCGGGTTTAGCTTTAGCTTAGCCCGTAATCCGCCATGCTTTCCTTGCTTTTGTTTATGGTTTCGGCACATGCGCCGGCTCTGCTCAGCTGGTGGAGTTGATTCAGAGGTCGGCAGCATCCTTAGGATTTCCAGAGGGAGTTTAATAGAAGTTTAATAAAACTGTTTAGGCAGTTCGCACCAATATCAAGTAAAGCCTGTCAGCTGTACGCGTTGCTAGCATGGCAGATTGGAATACAAAAATTGAGAATAAGTAAAATAATTACTACTAAAAATCGAAATCTGGAGAGACACTGAGCCTCGTGCTGCTCACGCTACTCCATTTTGGTCATACTGCTGTCTACTGAAATAATGTTAGATGAAATTTATTGTAGGTACATTCGTGCCTACAATGAACAGATCACCACTTAATCAGACCACTCAAAAGCCATATCTTTTGCCTAAGGTGTTGGAGCCAGTATGATGTCAAGAAACTGTGCAGCTGTTTGATACTAGTGTGAGCGTACCACATCAGTGGTGGTTGCACTTAATGGCATTTAATCCAGCATTGGGGATGACAGTGAATAGAAATACGACAGGCTAGTTGTGGGATTCTCCACCAGCACTTTCTCTATCTAGTGTGTCACAGGCTTCCTATCCGCTTGCCAACTTGGCACTTATTAAAAAGTAAACAGTGTAGCCAATGCAGAGCCCTGGTCATGGGGCTTCCCCAGTTTGAAAAATGGTTCTTTAGTAAAATGTGTGTCCCCAACTGGGCATGTCGCTGGCTCTGTCTTAATATGGCCAGTGATTTACCCAACTTCAACTTGAGCTTGATAGTGTCAGCAGACTTCCGTTCACTGGCCACAAGACTCCTTGCTTGAGGTCAGCGAGGGGTGTGCCATTTACATTAAAGGTGAGCCACAAGCCATACTGACACCTGATCCATCTAACTACACAATCATTGGAAGGGATGAGGATAAAAATCCTTCCCTGACTACCCCGACTTGATTCCCCCTGTGGTGTATTAAGGTAGTGTGTGGCATGCTGAATTAGAGTACTGAAAAATGAGTTCCGCTCTCTCGGCTTCTACAACCACCTGATCCAGTGTTGCTGCAGTCTACAGTTGAATGTGCTGCTGCGAGCTGTCAGGCGTCATCAGTCCTAGATATGCACTAAGCGCCAAGTCCTGCTGCTTCTCTGGTGGGAAACGTGGATGTAATGAGGAAGCTAGCTTGGCTTATGGTCAATGGCAAACACACAAAATACAATCTACAAAACAAATTCTCGAATGGATAGATTAAAACAAAACTTATAAAACATATTGCTTTACACCAAAAACAAATATACAATATTCAACTTCATATAACATTATAACTAATATAAAATAATTCATTACAGCCATGCTTTATGCACAGCAGCTCAGTGTGGTTGAATCAAATAGTTTTTATCTTTTCTATAAATGTAAACTTAACTGCTCCATCATATGACAGTCAATACCACAGCACTCCAGCTGCAGCATAGGACCTTGTGTGACTCAGTACAGATCTCTGCTATAATTATTTGTCAACGTTCTCTTTTTATCGTATATATGTATGTATATATATATACCATTCTGGTTACAATGTTCCATGCACAAATAGAGAGGGCTGCTGGCGTTACATTATTCTATTTATATTGCATTTCAACATCCATCAGCATGGTGCATATTTGGTTTGTTGGAGGAGAAAAAAGGGAAAAATGTCTGTTCCTACTCCAGCATTTGTGAATGTGAAAATGACATTTTGTCAGTGTTTGGCGTAGGCAGAGATGCTGGGAAAGACATACTGAAGACTACACTGTCAGTGTAGGCAGTCAAGCGCATATTCACAAAATGGAATTACTTTCTGACAATAGCTCTGTCTGCTTTTGAAGCTCCTTGCCTTTGCTGAACTGTAAATCCTCTTTGCTGGCTCACATCCTCTTATTTTTGTCTAACCTCAACATTCTGTCCTAAAGCTGTTAGTAATTACAAAAGAGCCAGCTTTTGTGCTGAAATTTCTCATATCCCTTACTACCTCACCAAGGAACAACAAAGTAAAGAGTTACTGACAAACTTTACATTAATTAGCAGCCTGGTCACAATCCAATTTGTTTAATATTTTTTGTTCATAGTTGGAATCCTTTTTGTTGTAAGGAACCACAAACACAAAGTTTCCCCAAAAACCTAAAAGCTACTTATCTTTTTAGGATAAGGTTCACATTTAATAGAAATGATCAATCTTTAATTATTAACTTTGATGTCTGCAACAGGGCTTTTTGTTGTATTATTTTCCATTTCTTGTTCACCAGTCATAAGAACACACGCCTGTATGAGATGGCGCTGTCCCTTTTTTCCCTTTTACCTACACCGAATAGAGTAACGTTAAAATACAGACAATGGCATATTAATTATTTATGTATCTTCAGGATGTGTTTTCAATAGTTTTGATTCAGAAATATCATAATGTTACAAAATCTGTCTCACAAAAAAATAAACAATAAAAGGTGATTATTGATATGAAAATGTGGTAAATGTTTGATTATCCTCCTTGGATAAATATTATACTAACGAGGTATGAGCTGTTTTATTAACCAGTTTTTAGTACCTCAAATGATTTTCATTCAAACCTGAAATATCATATTATATATTATTATCTCTATTTGGGATGTAGTAGCAAATACCCCAACAATTTTCTAACAGGGCTTGTCTTTGCAGTAAGTATAATGGCACAGCATTGCAAGAATTGCTATGTAATGCTATTTTATGAAGTAAAATTAGAGTCACATGCAGAAAATGAGTTGTATGGAGGAAGCAAATATTATAGCTATGGAAATTTCCCTGCATGTTTGCCTTCTGTCTCAATTTTCTAATAGGTTCAGAGTAGCTGGTTCATGATGAAGGTCAATTTCTTCTCTCCAAGCTTTTGTTGGTGATGAGAGAGGCAGACTCAAGTGATGACCGCTGACAAATGCAGTGATGTTGTGATCATTAGTGTACACACAGGGTCCAAAGGTTTTGCCTGACTACTGTTGATCCTTGAAAAAAATGACTCACTGAAAGGTTTTACAACACAATGCTTTGAAAATGATCAAAGAGCAAAAACTGAATGAGAGGAAAGACACAAGCATAAAACCAAACATCGTATCTGAAAACACCAGTTTTTTAGAGGCCATGAAACCTTCCCCAATTTTAGCTGCAGTGCAAAGCCTAATGAAGGCACCAATTTTTGTACTGAGCATGTCTAAAAATAGCATGCTAACTGATCAACAATTATGGTCAACAATCACTGATGTTAAGCACAAAAAATGATTAGATTTCAGTTCAGTGTATGTATGTATGTACTCTATGTACAGTATTCTGTATATGTATACTCACTGACAAAACAAACGATCACAGACAGAATGTCAGACTGCTGCAAAACCTATATACAGTTATGCTGTAGGCAGATATTTAAATTATTATAGATCATATAGATCTGAAGGTATTATTATTATTAGGGTACAAAATGATTTCCTTGCTGCCTTATAAAAAGGCTCTCAGAGGCTACTTTTGGGTAGTGTACCTCTTGGTGAAAGAACATTGAATGCTAGACTGTTTGTCTTTTTTTATTTGTTATTAGTCTCTTTATAAATGGAAGGAACAATACAATCTCAAATTAAATATAGTTAATTATATTGATTATATACAAAAGTAAATTGGATTACACTTTCGTGGTTACATATGCTTGAGTATTTGCAGTTCCACGTATATTTATTTTGTCGTAACTATTATGTACATCTACTCTTAGTGTACAATTTATCATGTACATCATGTATCATCAGGTATCGTCAGCTACCAGCTACACCATCCAATAGGTATTATGTTGGTGATGAAGTACAGCAGCAACAGTGATATGGAGGAGACGTGTGACACTGATATGATTAAACAAGGCACAACATTGTTACTTGACATTAGTTCCTTAAGTTTGTAGACCTTCTTTAAAAACACTACTGAATGACTGTTGCACATGCCAGTTCTGTGTTTCTTTTCTCCCAATAACACTGATTCAAAGTTCAATTTGCATTAACACTTGGTGACCTTAAGTCTTGTTTGTGGCCACTGTGGATATGTAAAACCAAAGCATGTACTTCAGCATTTGTTTTGCTGACATTGCTTCCAGAAGCACTTTGATCTTCAGTAGTACTGCACAGCCAATTTTACTCTTTGTGAACTTTAAAACTCTGCATTTATATCCTGCAAGCTTATCTGGTCTGCTGCTTTGAGGCTGGTAGACATTTCCACTTTACTGTAACCTTGCTAACAGTGCCACATTGTATGTCACTGAGTTTTAATTCTGGTGCCATTGATTTATGGACTTTGCATTGCAATGTATTTGATTCTGGGCACCTGATATGCTCCACATACTTTTAGATATGTAGCGTGTTTATGATCATTACTTCCCAGTTTCTGTTTTGCTTTTGGACAGCTGTTTGTGTGTGTGTGTGTACAGGAGATATATGGATCTGAACACCACACTGACCATTCAGTTACAGGCAATTTCTCCCATTGTAAGATCCCTTAGGGGAGTAGTTTTTGTGTCTCCAGAACAACACAGCCATCTATTTTAATGAAGCTTTTCCATCATTTCAGCGACCATGCATGAACAATGAGCAGTGATTAAATTACTATTATTCTAAAATTATTTATGATTATAGAATGTTGTCTTTATATAGATTCACTATGTAAGCACATTTTAAGTTGTTGCATACAAAAGATTCTTAATCACACATTCTTAAGAAGTAAACAATCTCCTTTGTATTCCATTCTAATTTTATGGAAATTAATAGAATGTTTTGATACATGGCCATAATTACAGTGGGTTTAGTAAGAGGGGTACCACAAACCCGCCCTATGTTGAGAAAAGAAGCATAATAGAAAGAGAAAGACAACAGTAATAACAGGGTAAAAAAGGAGCATCAGTTAAATTGTTTTGGCTAATGATATCGTAAATCTCCAGATGTCTCCTGCTTTGATTTCTGTTGTTCCTGCACCTCCTGCATCAATACTTACAGCACCAGCACATCCTGTTGCCACTGGTAGCCCTTGACATTAAGAATGCAACCCTGACATTGCCTGTCAATCCTAATTCTGATGGCATCCCAGTGGTTCTGTATGCTCATGACACCGCCCTTGGGCCTTGTTCAGAGACCCAACAACTTGGCAGATGTGGGATTTTAACCCGGAACCTTCTGGTCCATAGTGGTACCTTAACCACTAGGCCATCACAGTCTCTCCCAAGTACGAGCTTAGGTTTAGTGCTGTAGTTAAATCTAGTTAAAGTAGTTCCACAACAAATGTGGTAACAATATCCCACCCTGCCTTAGCAATAGAAGCACCAGGCCAGTTTGATTACAACATAATTAGAAACGTTGATTGCTGGTCATTTGAAAGTTTTTACTTCCTATTAGTAGCACCATGTTGGATTTACCTACTTAAAATGTCCCAAAAGACTGTAGAAAGTAGTCAGAGAAGAACATGCTGCTATTGACACATAATGGTCGCCAATTCTTGCCCTAAGCAAATGCATTAGTTATGGAACATTTATTTTTCATCATTCAATATCATTACTAAAGATTCTTATTTATGTATGTATTTATTTATTTATTTGTGGCAAAAAAAAGATATACACTGCAAAGTTATAAAGTGGAGAGTGCACTGAGTAGTACATTTACAGCATTTAGCAAACACCCTTATCCAGACTCATTACAACCCATACAGTCTTACAGTTCATGCAATGGTGGGTTAAGAGCCTTTGTGATAATTTCAGACCTTGCAAAAAATGCTTTTTATTTGCACTCATGTATGTGTTCCTAAACTACGTGTTCATATTAAGCATATTAGTTTGACACCTAAAGTTGATTGTGGTTAAGATACTTAATTAAAAAACTAATGCCAAAAGGATTAAATGAAAGAAAACCTAAAGATTTTGGAATATACATCATGAAACTGTTTTTACTTGAAGTGTGACAAATAACGAACTGCACATGACAGTAGGTTGGAAACCCTGCTCTTAAAAATTGTATGCACACCTACACATTTACTCCCAATATTATGTTTTTTTTCTCAATGTACTGCTGAATGTATAAAATGAATCATCTTTTTGATTATTGTGACAAAGAGACAAATCTGTATGCACAATTTTACTCCTAATGAGTGGAGCAGTTTCATCTGGATGAATTGCATTAAATTAGCTTCTGCAGTATAACTGAGCAATTTGTTATTCTTGTGTTATTCAATTACATAAAAATTCTCACTGTTTGTTTGGGACCTCTGTGTTTGTAATATAACACATTAATTCCCTGTATATAATTAAGACCAGACACTAACCATTTGTCTTATTTTATTATAACCTAAACCAAAAGCATTTTACACTGTAAATTATGGATTTTGTCTAGTTTTTCCCCTCCACGTTGTGCATTAGTTTGCTTAGTTGCACTGGTATATAACCCATCAGAATACAATCTTCACTTGTGTTACTTACTGTCAAGATTGTGAATTTGGTCAACTGAGCATGCAGCCATCCGGTAAATCTTTACTCAGTCAAGGAAGAATAACTCACACTACAGGGATTCCCTGAAAAAATGCACTTTGGAAATCGTAACTGTAAAGTTCTCCAGAGGGTATTACATAAAGTCACTGAACAGCACAGTGAAAATCAGAGTGAAATGAATAATGCATTCTCTAAAAATACCACACCCTGTTCCACTGGAAAGCTTCCTCACTTTGTGTCTTCTTTAATCAGGCTTAAATATGGGCTAGAAAAGCCTTACAGACTCACCTAATGAAAATGGTCCAGCAAAGTATACGAGTGGATTAGAAGTCCATATATGTATTTGCTTCAAATGTGTTTATTGTATATTCCATCTTGCGCATAGATCTCCATCAAATGGCTTAATCACAAACTGCCCTTTTATTAAAAGATCCGGAGCAGATAATTTATCTCAAATATTACTCCAAAGCCAAAGCAGATCATTTCAGTAAAATAATTTCCATTATAAATAAGCAGTCTGGATTATTTTTACATTCCCTAATTACAATGTAACACTTTGGTAATTTCCAAATGAGAGCTGAGGGTTATTAAACCACTCTGTTATGCAACTGCTGATAATTAACAGCAAAATTGGGCCATTTAAATGTGAAAGCTCCATATGAACAATTAATGTCTTAATCAACTGTTTTGGAACATATTACATAGTTAATTTAGAATAGCTTGTTACTTAGAATACTTGTTTGCATAATGAACAATGCTTACTTAGGGGAGTACCCATACCAGACAGAAAGGACACCTAATGAAGAAATGCAGTGATTGAAATTGCGTAAAAAAATTTAAACACTTTAGTCTCATTTGTACAACACATTAGACTGTGGTTTATATGCATTCACCATAGCAAATGAGATACTGTAGTCATAATTGAGCATTTTGTGTTAAATGTGTACTCTGTTCCCTTTTTGTGCTGAGTCAAACATTTTTATGTACACATTTTTAAAGTCTATTTAACAAAGCATATATCAGGCTGCTGTCATCTTTCTGGCTACTTACTGAACATAATAAACTGAATGTCTTCCACAAAAAGCTTTAATGTAGCTAACTGTTGGTTACTGTTATTTCAGAGACAGCATACCCCTTTAATTCAGAAACAAAGGGGAAATGACATGAGTGAGGGAAACATGTCCCGAACATGGCTGCAATTTTAAAAGCCACCATATTGGATGAAATACAAGTTTTCAAAGTGGGAAGATGGGCATGTAGCATATCAAAGAAGACTTGTCTCAGAAATTAATTGCCTCAATCAGATTTGCATCTCTTGTGGTGTCGTGATCTCTTGTGGTTCAAAAAATCACAACAACTTGAAACGTTGCCTGTGATGCACAGCTATTTGGCGTGTTTAATGTACTGTCCCTGGTGCTGAACACGGAGCTAAAGGCACAGGATCCGTTTGTTAGAAATGCTGTCAGAAGCCACCACAATGCTGGGCTGAAGGTGGTGTTTGTTGTTTTGCCTTGTGTAAATGTGGGATCCCATTGATGTTGGTCTAATACAGATCTCGACACTTCTACCAGGGTCATCCTCTGACAGTTTCTGCTGCAGTAGAATCTTAAAGGGGTGTCACTTTGTATGAAAAAAAAATCTGTACAAAAGATGACTGGCTGACACCGCATTCTGCTGCTAATCTAACCACTCACTGTTTCTTTATCAGTTCCTACATTTGAAATGATTCTAAAATTAAAGTTTGCTCTTTTTTCCCAGCCTCATGAATACCTGACCATAATAGTTCTATAAGGATCAATGAATATTTCATCATGGTTAAAATATGGCATTTTTTGGTGACTTATGGAAGCTTATAGTTTCAGGGTGGACAAGTCCTTGGTTGTCAAAAGAACAGTTTATGGTACTGTAAAGTTACCCCATTCTCTTTTCCATTCTGTCCACATAAATGGATCAGTAAATCTGCAATGCAAGCTGACTGTGGGTGCCTCTCTCTCTCTCTCTCGTGTCTCTGTCTCTTCATATCTCTTTTTTATCCCTCTCTCTCTCTCTCTCTCTCTCTCTCTCTCTCTCTTTCTCTTTTTATATATATACAGAGAGAGAGAGATTGTTTTTATTCTGTATAAAAAAGTTTGTAAGCATGAGGATTCTAACATCACATTCATAATAACCGGTATTAGTTCTCAGCTGTTCCCTTTTCATCTTTACTCTTTTCACTGCATTTTGGAACATGACCTTGATGGATCTGAGCTTGTGGAAAGGTAGCTTTGGTGGCAACAGTACATACTTAAAGTCAGTGAGATCTTTATTGAGACCAATTCAGTGTACATGAATATGTGTGCGTGACTATCCTATTCTCTTGTTGGAAAGATTGTGATTATAATGGCATGAAAACAAATATGTTAACCTAATAAATGAGCCACTCGACATGCAGATATGTAGAAAATATTTCACAAAAGAACAAGCCTTTCAATGTGTGTACCTTTCAATTACTGTACATGCAATACTGTTCATTTAGAAATCAGTCACTCAGCATTCTAGTAATAGCTTGTTTGGTTTCTTTTTTGTCTTTTTCTTATGTTGTTTTTTACTTATATTCATTCATGCTTTTGATACATGTTTGATAAAACCAAAATAACAATGAAGTATCAATAAAAACAGAATTTAATGTATGCAATCTGTGTCAAGCAGTGTGTTTATGAATCTAGCCCTTTTCTGTCAAGTATAATTGATGACTACTGTTATTACAAAGCAGTGTGACTTCCAGCTTAGATATTTTGTCAGGGAGTCAGAATTATTGTTCATCCAGATTTGTGATTCAGACCTGCACAATCTAAAACTATTGTGCCAAGGCACATAATTGTTTCGATATCTAGAAAATAAATACATATATAAACATAGAATGAATACTGAGATAAATGCATTCAGTGGAGTTAAAAAAGCTAAAAAAAACTGCTTTGCAAATACTTTTAAATCCTACAGAATATGTAGATCCCATATGACTCACCTATTCCCTGTTTCCTCATTCACACGCCCAATAATAAAATCAACTTCATTAGCACAGCCTGTGCAAAGTAATATAGTATCCAAACATTTTCAACTCTTATTGGCTGTATACTACAGCTTTGACCCCGTTTCCTGCTATAATTTGTGCTCATAGCTCCAGGCTTCTGGTACAATAGCCAAAACTTCAGCCTCATTGTGTTCTGGAGCCTATAGTGAACTCTGACCACGTCTCAGTTAAGTACTCATTTCATAATTGCCTGGTATTAATCAACAAAGCTACTTTGAGCTCATATGCTGCATTTGTCTCAAATTCTTGGCACAGCATGTGACAATTTGTTGGCCTTGTCACTGGATCACAAAGGTTACTTTGTGTCTTCTTTATGATGCAAAATGCTGCCCAGTCTAAAACATGCCAAATAAGATGATTGTTGCTGGAGTGAATCAAATAACATTTTCAAATGCCTTAATGTGAGGGTGAAATTTTTTTTTTGCCTTTAAAAATTTGATTTTTTTTTTTTTGCTTTTTTACAATAAAATCTAATGCTAACCTGTATTATACATTAAATATGACTAGATCTTTATTTGCATATTTTGTCAGCTCATTGCATATAGGGATGCAACCATTTAAAAATAAAATATTGCAGTTGGCTAGAAAAAATATAATAAAACATTACAGTGTTCCAGGTATGTAGTTAAATTCCAATGGTATTCAACAGTATCAACAAATTCATGTAATCCATTGTTAACACTTCTTTCAACCCCACTTTATTTCATACCACAAAGTAAAAATAGAAGGGGAAACAATGTAAACAAACACCAGTAATAAGAAACTATATGGATGTCACATGGAGAATTCTCTTCCCAGCAGGCACTGAAGATGTAATTGTCAGAGAGTGTGTTTAGGATGGACATTAAATTTGGGTCAGCACTTTATAAAATGAAAAGGATATCTCTGTCTTTCTCCCTGAAGGCATCAAATTGCATCTAGCATCTCATGTGATAGAATCCTAGAAGTTATGATAAAAGGATTGCTGGGCTGAATCACTGTAGCCTCAGGGTGCCAAATAGAAGAGTAACAAGACAAAAACAGAGGTTAGTGAACAGGTGGAGTAAAGCCTATAGTTCTAAGCCTGTAGTTCTACTGCTTTTATATGGTTCATCAAATCTATTAGAACTGTTTTGTGACCTAGATTTAAAAACAAACTTTACAAGTTATTGGTAGTGGTTGTATATCAGATTAGAATCCAATCACTTGGTCATCCTTGTTTTTGCTTTCTCTCTTTTGTAAGAAGCTGAGATCAAGGAAATAAATATAAAATATATTTGTGTGCCTTTTATCAGTGCCTTCTGATAATGTCATATTTTACCCAATTCCATTTTGTATCAGTTCTATTAGATGTAAATGAAAATGTACTGTCCATTGTGGATAACCTAACATAACCATAGTTACCATGGTTAACATAACCATTTTTTACTGTGATATGCAAGTAACCTGCCTAGTCACAACCTAGGTTTTCTTCAATGCATTCATCTTCATTCTGGTCCATATCAAGTATCTTACCTACTCATTAATTTGATTAAGACCATAAGATTTTTTTCTCCCAAACTGGCTTGAATGTGGTTCTTGTAGTTGCTGATTGCTTCAAATGTCGCTTTGTCAAATCAACACATTTTAGGTGATAGATATATAGGGCCTGACCTGAAAGTGCATCTGCCTTTTGTTTAGTGATGTATGTTTAGTGATCTATCTCTCTTGCTTCTAGCTGCAAGACCACTTGGGAACCAGCAGTGAATGGTGGCAGGGGCAGAATTGTTCATACGTTCCTCTATGGATTTCCATGCCATGCGTTTTACTGCTATTTGAATTCATGAGTGGAATGATTGACTGTTGCTGATATACTAGCTGCCACCAGAACCAACATTCTGACAAATGGCACAGAGTGTTAGCAGCAGGGGAAATCACACAGCTCACCCATAGACAGCTCCTAATAATTTCCCCACTTTGTGCTTGTTGTTCTGCTTTACTGCCAATGTCTGTCACTGCCTATGATGTTATAATGCAATAAAATCTGCTACTAACAAAGCATGTAGCTTTTCATTGGAATAGAATAGTGCACACAGATAGTATTATGTGTAGATAGAGTTGTTCAATGGCATACTTCTAGATTATGACATTGGACTTTGAGAGTCATTTTAATAGTACACAATTTACTTTTTGACCACTAGTAAGTCCTTCAAATCTGAATATCACATGTGCATAAGAAACACATAGCATATAGGGGGCAACCATAAAAGACTAAATATAAATATTCCTCGCATATCAAGCCAGAATAACAAGGCAGCTTTCTAAAAGTTCCCTACACTGACTTTATTAATTAAAAACAGGCCTTTAGGAAATAAAGAGATCCTTGTTTCTTCATGCATGTAATAGGTTCTTCACTCTCACAACACACCTTCATGCTTAAATTGTGTCATTTTTTGAAGCCTTTATAGCCATAAATTAATATCCATAATCCATATCTGAATTAATTTACACTGTTCACAAAAATTAGGGGATATTTAATTATGGGATATTTTAAAGTATCCCCAATTAAATGTATAAAATAAACTAAAATTTAATAAAACACATTTTCTTGTTGTGCATTTGTCGTGCAGTTATTAGAACAACAAAACCAATTGCTACTCTTCAGTTTGATCTTTCTAAGATAGGATTGTCTTATTCAATATGTATGAAAATTAACTGGTATTTATTTGAAAGCTGCATAAAATTGTGCACAGCAAACAGGGACTCAGTAGTGATAGAAGGCTCAAGGACAGTTAAGTAAGTAGCAAGGATGAGTCACAATATAATGTCCTAAAAAAAAGTCTTAGGCTTGAGGTGGGAACGAGACTTTTTCTACATAACTGGCACTTTGGTGCACCAAAGTTGATCGGATGTCTGCTCTGCCATTTTAATTGACCTGGCTGGCTGACAAACGAACACTCCATCTGAAATCTGTATCATAAATACAGAAATAAATACATATTTATATAGAAAAATAAAGAAACAGAAAAGACAGCATCACCTAGGATTTCACTGTGGTGGACTAACAATGTAAGTAGAGAAACAGATTACAGTCTCCGTGTAATTGTTGAACTACAAAGTGCAGTAATTAATAAAACATAAATAAAGAATAATCACAATATAAATTAATAAATATTGAATGCTTAAGACTAAAAAGCTTAATGCTTTTGCACAGGACTTTACAGTTTGTTGGCTGTGGCTACATACTTGTTACCTGGCATTGCAATATTAAAAATGGTTAGAGATATTGTTACTGTGAATAGTAAGGTGTAATTCCTATAGAAAATGAAATGTTTGCTGTAAATCTGGCATGGCATCTAAACCACCTGTTATTATTGCACAAATCATACACCTCCCTTATGTTCTGAAGTTCTATAATCTGATTGCTGTCAATGCTGTTTCATCTGTCTAGTAAATTATGCTCACTTATCTTATTTTTATGCTTACTTTTTCCAACCTAAGAAAACAAAAATTAAAGTAGTCAAAAATCATACAAATGTTCTTTTATAAGAAATTCACTAAAATAGCGGTGCAGTCAACTTAGAATTAATGCTTTGGTGATCCCTATTCTGATTGTAGCAATCATAAAGTATGTTAAGTTGTAGTTTAGTTGTAATTTAGATTACAGTTTTAGATTTCAGTGGAGGCAAGGAAAATAAAATTACAGAAGATCTAATTGCAAAGGTCCACAGTCACATTTCCAAGTAGTAGGAAATTCTTATTTACTTTTACAGTCATGCTGAAAACATTAGTTTGGTATATTATAAAGCAGAAATGCCAGGAGGACTGCCTGCTGGAACAGATGTGAGGCTTTTAAGAGGGTTCATCTACTACAAACCTTTTATTTTCACATATGCAGAAACATGATACTAACATGCTAGCGTTTGGTGTTCAGAACCAGACATTTTGCCTGCATGGATACTGAAATTGCTTGAAATAAGTGTTACATCTTGGAAAATGCTACACACACAGCTGCTAATTGAGCATCGTTTTCACTCTTCACTCCTTGTGCATTTGGTGGACTGAGATCAGTATACACTAGAGGGCAGGTCAGAGCTAAAAAGTCGTAGAGTGGCAAGACAATATAGCTTCCCTTTAGTAAGGATATTTCTGCTTGTCTGCTGAAGATAAAAATAAATTTGCCAATATTATTAGCAGGGTTTAAAGTATATATATACAGATATACAGCAGGGCCAAAAAGTATTTAGTCAGTCATTGGGAGGTAATTCTCATCATAGGTACACTTTAACTATGAGAGGCAAAACGAGAGAAAAAAAGGAAATTAAGTTGCAGGATATTTAAAGAAATTTTTGTAAATTATGGTGGAAAATAAGTATTTGTTCACCCACAAACAAGCAACATTTCTGGCTCTCACAGACCAGTAATTTCTGCATTAAGAAGTGCTTTTGTCCACCACTCTACCTGTATTACTGGCATCTGTTTGACCTCATTATCTGTATAAAAGACACCTGTCCGCAGCCTCAAACAGTCAGACTTCAAACTCAACCGTGGCCAAGACCAAAGAGCTGGTAAAGGACACTAGGAAAAATATTGTAACTCTGCCCCAGGTTGGGAAACGTGAATCTACACTAGGCAAGCAGGTTGGGTGAATAAATCAACTGTGGGTGCAATTGTAAGTAAATGGAAAACATACAAGACCATAATCGCCCTCGATCTGGGGATCTCATCCTGTGGGATCAACATGACAATGAGAAAGTGTGTGTGACCTGATGAGTGACCTGATGAATGACCTGCAGAGAGCTGGGACCAAAGTAGCAAAGATACCATCAGTAACAAACTATATAACACACTAACACACAATATCATGTCGTCAGTTGAAACCAAAATATGACTTTAAAACTAAACTCGTCGTGTTCGGAGGAAGAAGAATGCTGAGTTGCATCCCAAGAACACCATACCTACTGTGAAACATGGGTGCGGAAACATCATGCTTTGGGGCTGTTTTTCTGCAAAGGGAGCAGGACGACTGATCCGTGTTAAGGGAAGAATGAATGGGGCCATATATTGTGAGGTCTTGTGAACCATCCCCTTTTAAGGGCCTTTTTACTTGCTGTCAATAAAACGTATAACAGGTTCTTGTCTTTGAAGCTCAATTTGTCCACCGGTA
>JAUZST010005181.1:0-15766 GCA_034779995.1 Parotocinclus haroldoi
TGTGTGTGTGTGTGTGTGTGTGTGTGTGTGTGTGTGTGTGTGTGTGTGTGTGTGTGTGTGTGTGTGTGTGTGAGTCATGTTTAATATGCAGGCTTTAAGCCACGTGAATGTCATACTGTTATCTCTTAAAATCAAGTTGTGTTATAGTGCAACATGTGGGCCCCACCACAAAACACAGTGATTATAAGGGGGTTCGAGTCCCTGCAGTGCCTTTATTAGTCATCGTGTACAGACAGGAGTTGAGGGATCCTATCCATGGTACGATTACGCCTGCCCAGCCCCAACAACCCTAACCCTGAATATTAAACATATTATTAGGGCAGATTGTGACCTGGGTTCGAGTCCCTTGTGTTCTTTGTGCAGAGGATTCAGATACGCACAGTGTACATGTTGTTTGATTTTCTATACTTGCTTAGTGTAATTCAGGGTTTGAGGGCCAGAGCCATCCAGGCAGCACAAGTGACAAGGTGGGAAGCAACCTGTGCATCACACAGACATTGTGGTCTTTGAGGAAGGGGAGGGCGGACGAGTAAAAACAAAACGGCTGCCGGTTGTAATGGAACTGGCCCCAAACCCATGACCCGCCTTTACAGAAGGTTACAGTAAACAATAATTATGATCTGTTAGGGCTGCGCGGTGGCTCGGTGGGTAGCACCGCTACCTCACAGCGAGAAGGTCCCGGGTTCAGTCCCAGGGTGGAGCGTCCTGGGTCCTTTCTGTGTGGAGTCTGCGTGGGTTTTCTCCGGATACTCCGGTTTCCTCCCACAGTTCAAAGACATGCACGTTGGGTTAATATTTGTCTCTAAAGTTGCCCTTAGTATGCATGTGTGTGCCCTACGATGGATTGGCACACCGTCTAGGGTTGTTCCTGCACTTGCGCCCGGATTTGCCGGTTGGGCCGCGACCCCAGTGTGGTTTAAGTGGGAAATAATTATGATATTGCAATATAATTAAATTATAATATATGTAAATATAAAGTAAAAATAGCAAATATGTACATAAGATTATATTGATAAAAAAGTATACAGTGCTCACAAAAATTAGAGGATGTTTCATCATAGGATATATATATATATATATAAATATAAATATCCCATGATGAAACATCCCCTAATTTTAATTAATTTAATTAATGAGACTCCTCACCACCTTCCAGGTTACCTACTGACATCCAGGCCGAGTCGATTCCTCTGATTCTTGGTGGAGGAGACGTTCTCATGGTGAGCTTTGCTGAATCATGTGCTGCTGACATGGATTTGATTTGATTAATATAGCATGGGCTTTTTTCCTAACAGGCTGCTGAGACAGGAAGTGGCAAGACTGGGGTAAGAATTAACTGCAATCTGCACCTACATGTTCACAGTCCAGGATCTTAACTGCTTGGCTGCCACAGTGGCTTTTACTCTTCTTTTCAAAGAACAATAATCATTGTACAAAAAACCCTGTAGTTCAGATTAAATGCGATTCCAAGCATCTCGATCCTGGTTGATTTCGTAGGCGTTCAGTATTCCGGTTATCCAGATCGTCTACGAGACTCTGAAGGACCAGCAGGAGGGGAAGAAAGGTCGTACTGCAGTGAAGACAGGAGGAGCAGGTTTGTGTGAAACATCACAACGTGTAGTCGTATGCAAACGTCAAGGCAACCCAGGTTGTGTGTGTTAGCTTATGGCAAATGCAAATACACTTAAAGTACGTCTTATTGTGAAAGAATGATTCGCTGTCTGCTTCTTAATGGTTACAAAAGGTACAGCTTGGTAGGAATGAAAAACGAGGCGGAAAAGTGTTATAGATGTATGAATGTTTTGGGTCTAATCATCAGCTTTAAATTTGATATTATATCGTTCCAAAAATAAGAAATTTAACGAAACGTTTGTGCAGCACTGTACACTTTTTGAACATGTATGAATTAGCAGTTTTGTCTGTGTGTGTGTCTGTCTGTGTGTGTGTGTGTGTGTGTCTGTCTGTCTGTGTGTGTGTGTCTGTCTGTGTGTGTGTCTGTCTGTGTGTGTGTCTGTCTGTGTGTGTGTCTGTCTGTGTGTGTGTCTGTCTGTCTGTGTGTGTCTGTCTGTCTGTCTGTGTGTGTCTGTCTGTCTGTGTGTTTTCAAATCCTGCCCCTGCAATATGGAGTTGCATACAATTACAAATTAAAAATGGCGCTTAAAATGTTAGTGCATAAAAACCGATGCAAAGAAATGGCATCGACTTCTGTGGGCTCGAAGGCATTGAGGATGAACCATCACACGGTGGAAGCATCTACTGTTGTCAGATGAAATGGACATGTGCTCTGGACCTAAGATGAAAAGGGACCGTTGGACGAATTGCCGTTGTCTGAAGTCTGAAATGGCAAGGTCTAGCATGGGGCTGTATCAGTGCCCTTAGCACAGTCAATTACACTTCTGCAATGCTGAAAAGCATACTGAGATTTTAGGGCAACTCAAGCTACCTTTAAGACGACATCTTTTCCAGGGACATCCATGCATCTTTCAACAAGACAATGCAAAACCACAAGCTGCACACACTGCAATGTGATGGCTGCAGATGAAGAAGGTACGGGTACTGGACTGGCCTGCCTGCAGTCCCCTAATAGAGAATGTGTGGAGAATTTATAAAAATGTGGCAACGACGACCTTAAGACGTTTTTGCAGGAAGAACGGGACAAAATAACATCTAATACAAATCATCACTTGGTATCTTCTATTCCAAAAGCTTTGTGAATAGCAGTGGCATTGCAGAGCGGTAAATGTTACCTTTTCTGGATTGTGTTGCAGCTCTGAAGTACAGGAATATTAACAGCTTATTAACAAATGAAATTATGTCGACCAGAGTGAACAATATCTGTGATTTATACTGTCTGTAAAGAAATAAATGTTCAAGTAAATGAGACTGAGCAGAATCCCATTCCTCTGTCAATATTCTACAGAGTGAAGCAGAGGAATTACGACTCATTTGGTTTCCGTTTACCAATGGTAGCGATAGCTTTGGGTAGCTCTCTGTCTTGGCTATTTGTGTGGGTTTTTGGGCTTGCCAACTTGGCATGAACACCCTGCTTCTATTTAATGAACATACGCATATATTAATCCACATATGGTTCAGCCACGTTGGATCTTGATGATTTCATTACACTAAATGACTAAATCAACATCAACCTTTAGATTCATGACATGAATTTGCATGCAGGGTGAGGGAAAGCGTACCATGATCATTACCGGACCCAACATGGGAGGGAAAAGCTCTTATATTCGCCAGGTGGCCCTCATTACCATCATGGCCCAGCTGGGATCATTTGTACCAGCCAAAGAGGCGTCGATCGGCATTGTGGACGGCATATTTACCAGGTATAGCCTTTTCCTCCATGCTTGTATTACATGTTTTCCTTTTATGACTACAGCATATGAATCAGCACACGCAATCTGCTACCATGAAGCGTTTTATGTAGACTAATGACAGAAAGACAGTTTAGATCTTTGCATTTGCCAACAGTTGGAATAAATAGATTACATTGTCCAGTCAAAAAAGTAGTATCATTTCGTTAAAAACACTCTTGACATAAAAACCCGAATGACTGCTCAGAATTAGGTGTCGCTTGTTAAAAGGCAACAACTTCTGAACTACACTGGTAACATAAATTAGGGGATGTTTTATGAATAATTTAGTTTTGTGAGCAGTATTATATGCTGCTGTGAATATGGTGTATAGAACGATCAACCGTAATATTCAAACCACCTCCTTTGTCCATTTTTTTTTTCAGCTCCACTTACCATGTAGGAGCACTTTGTAGTTCTATGATTAAATACCTGTAACCCAGCTGTTGCTCTGCGTACATTGGTTGTAACACCACAGGACCACCAAAGACCAGGCATCATTCTCAGCCCTTAGGTGACATTGATGTGCTAGGGCTATGTTAGTGTGCGTTTTGGTATACGTGGATCAGACACAGCAGTGCTGCTGGAGTTATTAACACCAAACACCCCATCTGATTTTGGGTCCGACTATTGGTAGGAAAACATGACTTCATACACACATGGTAAAAAGAAATTGCCATTAAAGATAACACCAAACCATGGCTGAATAGACTTTTACTACACTATATCCACTATAGACACCTCTTCTAATAAGTGATATCTTTCATTTCCGACTCGCTGCTAACAGGTGTGCGATTCGACAAGCAAGGTTTCAGCAGAAATTTTTAGGTTACTCTCATTACTTACCGATATAGCTTTGTACAAAGGTAACCCCGGTCAAGACCAAAAATGAGCCTTTCATTATGGAGTAATGTTCAGTTTGGATTACTGACCTGAAGCTACAGGAGGATATGGTAAATATTCGGTTTAAAGAAGAGAGTCAAATCATCTGCATTGGATTATAGTTTGTGTGGCAAGTGTTCTGTTTGCGTATTGATAATAATCACTGAAGTTGTTTCTGAATAAGGTAACAATACCTTCTAAGGTGTGGGGACAGAAAGAGTCGTCTCACAAAAAAAAAAAAAGCCAGAATCGCTGCTAATGAACTTCTCTCACTCTGTGAGACACGGACACACACACACGGACACGCGTACACACAGACCTGACACACCTACCTGATTTTGGCTTTTAATTGGAAAAATTAACAAAGAAAATAGAATTTAATGTCACACTATTTTCTGTTGATTCATTCTGAATTGAATATCCCCTCATTTGTGTGAGCAGTGTAATAGGTGATGTAATGAAAAATGACGTGGCGATGACAGAGTCTGACTAAGATCAGGTACAAAGTGAAATGTGATGCACTCGCAAAAATGTGACCACTTGAATTTGCAAATCGTAGAATTTGTACAGTAGAATACTGTACTTTGGGTAGGGCAAAGTATCAAAACTAAACAGGACAAGTTGTTTTGCTCACCTCCATGGAACACGAAGCCAACCATTGCCACCTTTGAAAATCAACCCAAAGTGATGTGTGGGCTTGACAAACTACAGGTGGTCTGAGGCACTGGAAGATTAATTGGAAGCTGCTGCTGTTGGGTCGTTGTTGTGGATGTAGGGTGTCTACTACGTGCAGTAAATGTACAGTATTAAAACTACCCTCTTCAAACATGATCCCTCACATGCCTATGATTGGTTGTGCTGTTCTGAAGTGCCCCACTTCACCTTGCCATAAACTGTAGTGGCTCTGTTGGGATTTCAGGGTGAAGTGAAAGCTTTTTTTTGATAGACATACACTTTTTAGGTAAAGACAGGCAGCGTAATTAAACCGGGAACTTCCAATCGAAAGCTTAAATAAACCCCGTGAGCTCGACTAATTTCTGAATGTGAATCACAGATGTCTGGACTCTGCTGTGTTTACTATGTTTTATGTACGTCCTCCTCCTGGCAGACCTAATCAAGAGAAAATTTGGTGAAAGTATATAGTGAAAGAAGCACGTTCACCATGGACTCTTTCAGCTATTTCAGAGTGCGAGACCCGTCCTCCTGTTCGATGAGTGTTACAACACACAGACCGAGCCTGTTACATAATATCGTCTAATAAAGACCGCCCCATCCCTCATGCTCACTTTTTTAATCCCTCGGTCTTCAGCTTCTACACCTCCATGAAACGCCTTCCTTGTCGTGAACCAGATTTCTTTCAAAGAACCCTGATTATTTCCACCCACCTGCACTCAGTCCCTGTGTTGAGAAATAAAGAGCTCGAACAAAATAGCAAAGTATTCAGAGTGACTTGTATTAAAAGGCCCCCCTCCCCTCAAAATCTATTTGTCATTGCACTTGAGTAATCAGCATGCGAGGCGCCATTGTTGCTCACTTCCTGCTCGTTAAATGGGTCGACTGGGAAGGGACAGCTGAAAGC
This sequence comes from Parotocinclus haroldoi, assembly GCA_034779995.1. Lineage (NCBI taxonomy): Eukaryota > Metazoa > Chordata > Actinopteri > Siluriformes > Loricariidae > Parotocinclus > Parotocinclus haroldoi. The sequence continues at coordinate 5,824 of JAUZST010005181.1, forward strand.
CTAAAATTCAGTGGCCATGACAACACTCGGGAGGCTGAGCGGACTACAGATTTCTGATAGAATAGTCTGGAGGTGACCGGAAGGAAATTATGGGCACCAGTGGAGGTGTCCAAGCTCACTGTAATTAGGTCTGGAGGGTGGAAGGAGCAAGCTGGGGAGGAGACAGGGTGAAAGTGTGTGTGTATATATATATGTATGTGTATATATACTTAGTTGCACTGTAACAGTTTCTAGGCACTGCAGCAGGTCTGGGAAGAAACATTAGAAGAAACTAATGTCTGCTTTCTGCTGCTTATGCTGAACGAATAAGACGGGTTAAGAGCTGAACTGACTTTGATTCAATACAGAGAATTAAAAAAATTAATAATTTGTCAGTCAAATGGCACATCTTCTGATTTGTATGAGAGCGGGTGTCCTGTAATATTGTGTGGCTTCATTTTGAACGATGCCGATTTCGTACCTTTACACTGTAAATGTCACGACAGACTTGGATCCATTAAAAAAAAATGTTTACACCAGTGTGCAAAGGTATTAGGTCACCATTAGATTTGTTGTTTTAGCAAGGCTATAATGACCATATGTTATTGTTGACAACCAGACTCAAAACATAATACTCTTTTGCACTGAGGTTTCTTAGCTGCTGCTGTTTCAAAAACACCTATCCCGATCCTGTAATTGGCCACTGATTGCAGTGCAAAGAGAGAGCATATGTACTTTTAAAGGCCACTCAGAACACCATCTAGTCCTCTAAATTTGAATCATGATTTGTTATAGAAGGTGAGTCAGGCATGTACTGTAGCAGGACTTTGAATACTGGGGGTTAAAATAGCTGTTTTTGATAGTTGTGAGTCAGTTGTTGCAAAACTTAGTAGCCTTTACCAGGTGTGATCTGCTGCTGCTGTAGCCCATCTGCTTTATGGTTTGATGTGTTCATTCAGAGATGCTCTTCTCAGGTTCATACCTCAGCTGTAACAAGTGCTCGTTTGAGTTACTGTTGACTTTTTACCGACCCGAACCAGGCCATTCTGTTCTGACCTCTGGCATTAAGAACTGCCCTTTTTTTCAGAACACTGTGTGTTTCTTAGAGATGGCAAGTTCAAAGTCATTTAAATCACTATCTGCATTGACATACTGAGTTTCTGCCACATGGCTGATAAAATATTTACATTAATGAGCAGCTGCATACTTGTACCTAATAGTGGCTGGTAATTGTATGTAATGTACATAACCATTGAGATAGGATTTAAGGGATTTAGATTTTTTTTTAGTAGTTCTTTAAAGGAACAATCAATTCAAAATTGGATAAACAAACGTTGAATATCAGGGTATATGTGAATGATTCAGCAAAACGATGAAATGCAAATTAAATCCACAGTATAGTTTGAGTACATAATTTTCGAATGCTCGAGCTTAGTAGCTTTCACAAAAAGGATGGTTTGTTTTGAGCCCAATCATTAGTGGGATACTGGATCTAAAAGGATTTCTTAGCTGTAACTGTTTCAAAAAGACCAATCCTGATCAATCTTCATAAAAAGGGGCAACTGGGCATCCAAATGAAGCTGTGAGATGCTATGTAAGGGGAGGTTGCACTAAATACTTGCCACTGTAGCAAGCTGTTATTTTAATATTGTAAAGACATTTTCTGTCATTTCTGGCTGCATTCTAATAAAGAGACCTGCGAATCATATATATGGTCATCGTACCATTGCTAAATCAATTGTAATCTAACCTAATGGTGGCCTAAGACTTTTGCACAGTATTTTAGAAAATATAAGGCTCACGAACGTTGAGGGCTATTTCAAAATGAAATACCCATATTGAAATATCCCCCTAATTTTTGTGAACAATGCATATGGCTGTGAATCAGTAAATGTAACTCTTGGTAGCTTTGATTTTGGTACTTGGTTCTTAGTCACGCTGGTGTTCCTATCCCTGTTGCCTGTTGATGCTAATTGCCTTCCCTCCCCTGAGATGTCAGTTCTAATTACAAGGTGGAAATTGTGTACAAAATCCCGCCAATTATACTTGAAGAGGTCAGAGGCCCACGATACCCTCTGGACTCATCCATGCAGAGGAGCAAACAATGCTAATTGCATTTGTGCGTTAAACTTTTGACACTGTGAATGTGTCAACATTGTGAAAGGTTAGACTTCAAGCAGATCTAAATGTTGGCTGGATATTGTGACTTGTTTTTAGGCTAATCGTAGGGCGTCCCATTAATCCAATATCATAGGGGATACAAGTTTTATTTGTAGAACCTCTATTTTTTATTCACATAAGCTTATTTAAAGATACAATGCATTCAGGATGCTTTGTGCTAAAATAAGTTTCCCTCATCAATTTCTACTCAACTTAAAATATAATTTTAGAATTTGTTGCAAAGTTATTAAAAAGGGGAAAAACTAAAATGTCGTATTCAGTTGGTAGTTAGCTCTGCGTACCTCCCATTTCTTTTAATATCATCTTTGAGATGTTTTTACAAATTGATTGGATTCCACCTATGATAAATTCTGTTGATTAGACATAAACAGGAAAGAGACACAGCCGTCTATTGAAGGTCTAACAGCTAACAATGCATCTTGAGATTTTATCGCTATGGAGGCATTTTTTAGATTCAAGAAACCCAGTTTGATATGATTTGTGACATGACATGCAGAAGATGATAGACCGTGGACTAGGGTAGATGGCCAAAATTTTAAAAGTAAAACAAATCTGCATGACAGACAATGAAATGCAAAGTAAATCCACAGCATAGTTTGAGAAGTACATCGTTTTCGAATGTGCTTTCCTGTTGAACTGGCCAAGCCTTTACAATTCTCCACTTTATCCAAGGGCTAGTAATGCTAGACATCCCAGAATGCTCTACAATAGCTCCATCTTGTTATACAACTCTGAACACGGTGTGCAACACATACAGCGCCTTGCGAAAGTATTTGGCCCCCTTGAACTTTTCAACCTTTTACCACATTTCAGGCTTCAAACATAAAGATGTGAAGAATCAACAACAGGTGGGACACCGTCGTGAAGTGGAACAAAATGTATTGGATATTTTAAACTTTTGTAACCAATAAACTTACTACTTACTAATACTTTGTAGCGCCACCTTTTGTTGCGATTATAACTGCAAGTCGCTTGGCGTATGTCTCTATCAGTTTTGCACATCGAGAGACTGATATTTTTGCCCATTTTTCCTTACAAAACAGCTCGAGCTCAGTGAGGTTGGATGGAGAGCGTTTGTGAGCTGCAGTTTTCGGCTCTTTCCACAGATTCTCGATTGGATTCAGGTCTGGACTTTGACTTGGCCGTTCTAACACCTGGATAGGTTTATTTGTGAACCATTCCATTGTAGATTTTGATTTTGTTTTGGATCGTTGTCTTGCTGGAAGATAAAGCTCCGTCCCAGCCTCAGGTCTTTTGCAGACTCCAACAGGTTCTCTTCCAGAATGGTCCTGTATTTGGCTCCATCCATTTTCTCATTCATTTGAACCATCTTCCCTGTCCCTGCTGAAGAAAAGCAGACCCAAACCATGATACTGCCACCACCATGTTTGACAGTGGGGATGGTGTGTTCAGGGTGATGAGCGGTGTTGCTTTTACACCAAACATAATGTTTTGCATTCGCATCTGACCAGAGCACCTTCTTCCACGTTTGGTGCGTCCCCCAGGTGGCTTGTGGCAAACTTAAACGAGACTTTTTATGAATGACTTTGAGAAATGGCTTTCTTCTTGCTACTCTTCCATAAAGGCCAGATTTGTGCAGCGTACGACTGATTGTTGTCCTATGGACAGAGTCTCCCACCTCAGCTGTCGATCTCTGCAGTTCATCCAGAGTGATCATGGATCCATGGACCTCATGGCTGCATCTCTGATCAGTCTTCTCCTTGTTTGAGCTTAAGGTTTAGAGGGACGGTCGCGTCTTGGTAGATTTGCAGTGGTCTGATGCTCCTTCCATTTCAATACGATCGCTTGCACAGTGCTCCTTGAGATGTTTAAGCTTGGCAAATCTTTTTGTGTCCAAATCTGGCTTTAAACTTCTTCACAACAGTATCTCGGACCTGCCTGGTGTGTTCCTCGGTCTTCACGATGCTCTCTGCGCTTTAAACAAAACTCTTTAAAAAATGTATACGACTTTATTACACACAGGTGGATTCTATTTATCATCATCAGTCATTTAGGTCAACACTGGATCATTCAGCGATCCTCACTGAACTTCTGGAGTGAGTTTGCTGCACTGAAAATAAAGGGGCCGAATAATATTGCACACCCCACTTTTCAGTTTTTTTATTTAAAAAAAAAAAAAAAAAGTTTAAAATATCCAATCAATTTCGTTCCACTTCACCATTGTGTTTTACTTGTTGTTGATTCCTCACAACAAAAAAATACAGTTTGATATCCTGGTTTGAAGCCTGAAATGTGGCAAAAGGCTGAAAAGTTCAAGGGGGCCGAATACTTTCGCAAGGCATTGCAAATCTACTGAAGTCGTATTGATCAACAGGTCCAGGCGAACAAATAATAACCGAAATCCAGAAGTCGTTAAACGTCATCCTTTTTTAGTGCTGCAGTCTGCCCGTGTTTTTAGGGCGTCCTTGGTCTGGAGGTTGGCATGAGGCTTATGCTAAGGACCACTGATGCACTTTCACTGAATGAACAGCAAGGTTATTGTGGCTTCCTGGTTGCCATGGAAACAGGAAATGAAACGGATTGCCAAAATGTTTAAAAGCCTTAAAAGGATGAAACTATTCGAGCCAATACGCTGTCAGCCCACTTCTCACAATGCATCATTGCGCATCCTTGGATTTCTCTAACAGCTGTCTGTCCTCCGCTTCTTTTTGGTAGTGGCTCAGGTAGTGGCTTAAACATTTCAGAAAGCGTGCCATGTATTCTTTCTTGTGCTCAGTGTACAGAGGAGAACGTTGCAGAATGTCGGTGTTTAGCAGGCACCTTTAACCAAAATAGATTACGACCGATACGATATGTGTAATCCGAAATTGTGGATTAAGGGACTTCCTCAAGGGCTCTAACCACTGCACGAGCACAGTCCACGTGTTGTGTTATTAATATCCTGGCACACGTTCCCAAGTGTCTTGGGTATCGCTTGGTGTTTCTCCTAAATGTTACCCCAATTTTACCAATTTAACCATCACCACTGTCCAAGCACTAACCAAGATTTCTTTAGCTAATTCAGATGAACATGCTTGGAGAAAAATGCTAGCTTTCATTAGTATCTATCATTAGCTCACAGGTGTTGCTGTCCCTCTCCGGGATGCCTTTGACCAGCAGCCATGGATGACATTATAATTGTTGGAATTAGTTTTGTTTTACCAATGTTATAATGACTATATAACATGTCTCAGGTTCTTTATTAAGATCATTGCCTGATTTTTAATGTTGTATACAAATTCCCTGTGTTTTCTGCTTGTTTTCTAATCTAAGAGGGACTGAGAAATAATGATATACAGTCAATCTACCATTGCTAAACCAACAAATCTGATGGTGGCCTAAGACTTTTGCATAGCACTGTAGTTCTCAAGGTAGGTGTAATTGTTAACACTGGACCACAGTAATCTCTTACCTAATCGCATTCCTGCTGTTCTTTTTTAGAATGGGAGCATCAGACTGCATCTCCAAGGGCAGAAGCACCTTCATGGAGGAGCTGGTAGAGGCCTCTGAGATCCTGTCTCGGGCCACCGAGCGCTCTCTGGTCATCCTGGATGAGCTGGGTCGTGGCACCAGCACACATGATGGTATTGCGATCGCCTACGCCACCCTGGAGTACCTGATCAGAGATGTGAGTTGGGTTGATTGTAATTAAATCAGTCTAGCCTGTTTCTAGCTCGGTGTCAAGCACACATTTCTGCCTGGGCCATGTTTCTACTGCCCTCACAGCTTATTCTTAAGTGAAGAAGTTCTATCCTGGTTAGGATCACCAAGGAGGGTTTGGGGTCTAACCCAGAATTCACTGGCGCCAGTCTGTTACGGCGTTCTGCAAACCTACCACCTTTTTCAAATTCGAGCAACACGCTTTTTATTATCCACAATATTCACTTTGTGAAACAGAGCACTGACTGAAATGGACAGGAAGTGGACATTATCATAGTCTCACAGTACACTGCTGACCAAAAAAAAAAATAGGGTATACAGGCGATTTCCGTTAATGGGACCACATCGGGACGCGATCGTTTTGGTCCTAATAACCGGCTGGTCTGATTAATCGAACATGCCCTATGTTACTAATTTATGTAACATATTAAATGTTTATTAAACCTTTATTGTGGGATTTACACGTATAGCGAACGTACAAACAAGAACTACTGTTGCTTATGAACTTTATTCATTGACAATTTAAATTTGTAAACAAGGTTTTCGAAACGATCTACAACACAATGTATAGATACTCAGCATGCAAAGTAATAATACTGTTAAAAAACAAGTTCTTACTAAATTCCAGTCAACGTTTGGAGAACTTGCCAGCATGTTATGATACTCTTTAGCAGTGGCTTAGTGACTTTTGGCTTCTTTATTTGTAATAAATGTTAGACAAAAACCTGTAGGTGGCAGTAGAGATATTACAAACTGTACACGTTTTTGGTCCGATTAAGCGGAATTTTGGTCCAAATAAGCAGAATAACATTACACGTATATAATAGGATTTGTTTCGGTACTTTAGAATTTGGTCCGAATAAGCGACTGGTCCCATTAACCAGTGGTCCAATTAACCAGAATCGACTGTAGTTTCACATGTGTTTAAAATACTAAGGAAGAAAAACTAGTTAGCTAAAATACAGGGTGTGTCAAAAGTCACAGGACACATCGTGGACCTTTCACAAAGGTTGCCAAAAGATGTCTTTTTCTATGAGGAATGTAACAGTGCTGTGTGATATTGGTGGAAATCTTTCTGGGTGTTGGTTGTTGAAGTTTGTTGCTATGATACGGCAGCTGAGGTCACTGGACATCAGAATCGTCCATTCCATCTTCAGTTACCTGTGACGAACAACAAAAGCTGGGAACTTTCTCTGTTAGTAACTTTTGAACCACAAGAGATGTTGCAAATCTAACTGCAATAGATTTCTGTGACAATCCTGCTCTTCTTTGATATGCTACATGGCCACCTTCCCATTGGAAGGTCCTTGATCCGATTTGGCAGTTTTCAATATGGCGACCATGTTCCGGACGTAGCCTACAAGATACACCTCCTCACCAAATACTTGCTGGAGTATTTAGATATTTTCTATTTTGTTTCTGAAATAATAGCATGTCCTGTGACTTTTGACTCATTGGGTACGTTGGTCTGCTGACCTGAACAGAAATAGTTCCTGTTAACCTGTTTGATTCTCTAAAAATAAATGTCTGTAGTGACTGGTTGCTAGTTTGCTTTGCATGTGTGTGAAAAATCTGTCCAGTTGTTCGATGTAGGTACTTCAATAAATTTAGCTGCCCTCCCATTTATCCTATATAAAAACTGATGTCTCTATCAATAATATTCATAAATTCTACACTATGGGTGTGGAGGCTCAAAGATAAAAGTGAGAACTAAAGTGTTGTCTACACTCACACCTATTCAGGGGAATCCAGATTTCATACCAGGGACCACAGATGGAATATTTAAGCAGTGGAAGAATGCAGGCATTGTAACCCTGAAGGATCTTTTTGATGGGAACAGGTTGTTGTCTTTTGGACATTAAGAGGAATTTACCCATTTTTTAGGTACCTTAAAATACTTTAAGGAACTTTATTCAAAATTCAAATCATGCCACAATTAATATCCGATCTACAGTAGTAGAAAAGAAACGCAGTAGTCCCCTAACAACTAGACCTGTGATTGGTCGCTGCTACCTAGATCTTTTTGATTCAACAGAGCAAACATAAGCACACTTTTGCTTTTGCAGAATGCTAATCCTAACATACAAATTGATGAAGTAACGTGGGAAAAGATATGGCGGTGTTCTGAAGCGTTATCTGTCTGTAATAGGGTTTAAGGAAGCACAATGCAAATTAAAAAACTCCACAGTCTGTACATTACCCTGTATCTTAGGGACAAAATGGTCCTTAGTAAACCAGGACATTGCTTAAAATGCAGTATAAATAGTGCTGACGTTGTGCACTGTATATGGACATGTAGATGCATTCAGTATTTTTAGAATTAGAAGCTAATACCTGGATGCGATTGGACAATGGACCCGCTCTGTCTTATTATGGGACTGGATGTAAGTATTAAGGAGATAAAAGGGTACTACTGTGCACACTAACACACACTACCTGTAAAGTCAGAATATTTAAGTGGATTTCTGATTCACCCCCAACACTAGATGACTGGCACATACAAATATTGGAGATTCTTCCGATGGAATATGTTACCTGAGGGGAACTCGGACAATGGTACAGAATCTGGACTGTTTTCTTTGATTAGATGGGCGGTAGGATTTTTTTCGACAAAATAAAGAGGAAGAATGACCATTGTGAAATAATTTTTCTGTAATGATTTAGTTTTTTTCATGTACTACTGAAGGGTCAATACCTGCTATTGACTAATGATATTGCTTGGGGTTCCATACATTGGGGTTATTAAATTTTCTGTATTACAATTATTGTTGATTTATAGTATGCGTATACATATGGATGGTTGTGCATGGGCATCATTGTGGAGATTAATCTGTTTGTTAATAAAAGATAATGATTAAATAACGGTGGTCACTATTTTTGTTTATCTATGTTTCATGTCAGTATTTGTTTTCATTTTTGTTTATTCTAATCTTACAATGCAATAGCAATAAATATACTTCAATATATAATCTTTCCAGGCTAAAGCAGAAGGTTATTAGTTTCACTGCTTTTTCCTTCCTGTATTTTGTTTTTTTGTTTTATAGTACATTTTGCCAGCTAGAATTAAAAGAAATATGGGGGTGGCGAAAAAGCTTTTCTAATATAGTGTATATGCTAATTCAAGGTGTTTAGTCGTTTTATGAGGTTCAATTGGGTCAGAATGTGAACTAATTAAGTTTGATCAATTTGATTGATAGTAAATTATTTGGCTACCAAAGCTGGGCTGATAATACACTTAATTCAGTAATGAGGCGAATAAAGTTTATGGTTAAGCTTAAATTAGATGAGGCAATGATCTGAGATAAACTCGGCCCGAGGCAGGATAATTATGTTTTCATATCTTTTCCGGCGCAGCAGCAATTTGCTAGCCCAAAACTGTGGTGGCCAGGGTTCAAGTCCCAGTGGTGCCTGCCATGTCGGGCACGTTTGGCCATGTCTAAAGGAAAGAAGCTTTGAATTGATGGGCGGAGAGATTATCCCCTAGCTCTGCAGAAGTGACTCCTACCCAGACCTACAGTGGACTGGTGCTCTATTCAAAGTACATGTACATTAGTGCCCGGTGAATTCTGGGATAGGCTCCCAATAAGCAGTGAAAAAACTATGAAAGAATCCATTCGGAAACACGGCATTAAATCATGGGTGTACTCATAATGGTGATAGGGTCCTTTTATATTTCGAGTCCTACTCACGGAGTCTAGTATAAATATGAATACGGTTCTCAAAGGGTCTTAGTTATCAGAATGAATGTTCTCCAAAGATAATTGCTTTTTCAGTTGAAACAACTAAAACTGAGAGAAAGTTTTAAATTAGGAATAAGGCCCTGGCAGTCTGCATGTAGTTATTAAGGAGAATATTTATTGAGTCTACATTTAATAAGGTTTGCGTAAAGAATTTCGATTGGTGCTATGCTTCACCCATGGCTGCCTGGGTGAGGGCTGTGCATATAGATTTATCTGTAGGGCCAAGCTTTACTTAAAGTTAAAATGAATCCAAATGTTGGATTCATAGTGCTGTTTGGGAATTGTATATATCCACTTGATGGATCGTCGATCTCCACACATTTCTGTCTTTCATCGATGTGATCCATGAAGTATTTTGGCAGGATAGTGGAGTAGTTTGCCAT
>JAUZST010005182.1:0-41456 GCA_034779995.1 Parotocinclus haroldoi
TCTCTCTCTCTCTCTCTCTCTCTCTCTCTCTCTCTCTCTCTCTCTCTGTCTCTCTGTCTCTCTCTCTCTGTCTCTCTGTGTCTCTCTCTTGGTCCCTCTCTCGCATTGTTTCTCTCTTGTTTCTGTCCCTGTGTGGGCTTCTGGCCACAGCCGTGTTAGAAACAGATTAAGGACCAGCCATACGGGTTGACATCCATCTTCAATACCTCCCTCTGGAAAATGAAGGGATGAAGAATTTGTAACCATGACAAAGTTGTGCTAGAGAGCATATGTAGAGAAAAAGCAGATGTCGTCATGGAAACAAAAAGTCCCTTTCAACATCTGTTGGACTTGTCAAGGTGGCTAGTACACGAAGCAGCTTGGTAAAGTGTGATTCCTAATCCTTGCTAGCATCCAATTAAAAAGTCTCAGCGAGACCAAATAAGCAGTGCGCTTACAGGACGATTTTTGATGTGATCGTATGTGACGGGTGTTTTATAGCCTTGTCTGATCGTTTAATGAGGCAAAATAAAGCTGACTTTGAGCTGACATTGATATTAAAGGATCAACACAATTCATTCCTAATGCTAAGACCACGTTCCTATGCAACTGAGAGGCTGTGAATTTTGTTACAAGCAAACAACTCTTGCTCTGCATCAAAGCCGTTCATTTTAACTACAAAAGTTAATTACAAAAGGTGTATCTTTAGAGTTTATCTACATAAAGGAGTAGAGAATGGACCAATTTAAAGACATAATGTTAATATAGGGTAAGGACTATTATGGAGAGGGAACGACCATCCATCTGAGGAGGCACCTCAGAGTATGACTGTCACCATCGTACAACGCCATGATTGCAGTTATTCCCCAAATTCTTCGTAAATAGCTCACCTGGACATAAATAGTAATCAATGTACCTATGAAACTGATCACTGGTCCATTCTTATGCAAAGAGCTGTGGGAAAGACTCCAACTACCCGTGTTGTTTTACAAAAAAAAAATCCCTCGATCAAACTTGAGCTGAGATGGGGTTCCCCCCAATCTTCCAAGCTCAAATAAAAGATTTGTAGGTTCTTGTTTAACTCTTTTAACCCTTGTAACTGTACTTTATCTTCAACCTTTCCATCTGCTCCCATACTTTGGTCCTTTGACCCTAGACTGATTTGTTTACTTTCTCTGTCATCTCGTTAGCATTCTTTGCTTTATTCACTTATATGTTCTCTCGTTGCGTAACTGAGCTAAATCAACATTCATATTTCCTTTTGTATATATGTATATTTACTTTTCTAATGTCTGATTTCAGTTTCTTTTACGTCTCCTTCTCTTCAAAGAATCATACCGATTACTGCTAGCATCTCATATAAAGAATCTGTGGTGATGCTGGCTTTTTGTCCATTAATTTTGATTAATTAGCATGCCAGCCAGGTGCAGCTCATCAGCCTAAGTGTAGGCAGTCAATGACCATAAGCATCCAACCTTCCAGAAGCATGAAGGATGTGGCAGCGGGACGTGGTAACTCCACACTAACAACTTGTTTTTATGTGTTGTGTTTTTTATGTTCACATATTAAAAATTGGGAAGAGTGTATAATAAATAGTGTATAAAAATAATTCTATCAAATGGCGAGGTGGCATTACACCTAGACAGAGCGGTAGTCCGCATTGCACCTTCAGCTCAGGGTAATATAGATGGGTGTGGTGTTTATGCTGAATCTAGACCCTTTCATGATCACATTTTGTATACAGATTAATTAGCATTACAGATGCACAAAATTCATTTATTCAGTGTTATGCCTGCTTAATCCAATTCAGGGTTCAGGGAGCCAAGGCCCTATTGGCAGCACAGTGTGACAGACCCGGGACAGAGCTCCAAGTCAATGTACTGGCATATTTTCAGGAGAATATGCCAAAGCGCCAGTGACTGGGGGGTATCCCAGGTTCATTGACCTGTTTGACCCTTTCCATGCCCCATCACTTTAATGCCTTCACCAATGTGGCCAGGTAAGGATCCCATGAGGGTTTGAAAATAGTCCCTGTCAGAATTATGCAGTCTTCCACTGACGGGCTGAGCAATTCAGTTTGTGACACCTATTTCAGTTTCACCTGCCGTTCCAAATAATTTCAACTCCAGTCCCAGGGGCTCCGACACTGTCACCCTGACAGGATGCAAATGCCAAAAAAGGCCATGTTTTAATTTCAATTTATTTCTCGTTTTCATCGAACTCTTTTTGCCTTTCTTGCTCAGGGTTGTGTGGGATCTGGGCCCCACTCCTGAATCCATCATCTCACAGGGGTCACCGTAGGACGATCCACTTACCAGATTCCCCTCCCTCTATCACAGCCATTTGTGTCTCAATATAGCAGCCAACCTAGAAGGAAGGCACTACTGGGACGCGAATCCAGTTCCACACGGTAGTGGAGAACGTATAAGACCTCGAGCTGACCTACGTGCTTGTTTATGTTAATGTTGTGTTTATTAGCTTTATTCTATCAGGTCATTGTTGTGGTCCTCAGCTCCTGTTTTGGTCCTGATTAAATATCGCATTTGCTCCTGGCTGATTCTGACAGGCTGTCTTCCACAGCTTTGACACACAGTAAACAATGTGTGTGTGCTCGAGGATGCTCCGCTCCACTGCCGCTGCTGATGGTGCTCACCAGAGAAGCTTCAAGCGCACCGATCACAGTCAGCAGAACATGAACAGGGAGCGTGCAGAGAAAATTAGGTACACACACAAACACACACAAGCCCACCCTATACACACAGAGGACATAGTGCCTGCATGCAATCCCTTTTCAGCACTCATGCTCGATTTTATGAAAGCATAGGTGCACCAGGCTCCTCTCAGCTAATTTAAGGAGTGTAAAATGAGGAAATTAGGAGAAAGAATTAATTCAAGCTTTTATATTCCCAGCACAGTCCTCGAACTGGAGTATCCATGCTGATAAATATCCCAGAGGCTGCATTAAAAATGTGAACAAGAAGAGGCCTATAACCGAACCACGCGGGACGCCATATTGCACTTTTAGGCTTCATTGAGGCTAACAAATTTGTAGCTGCCTCAGGCTCGGTTTCCCAAAAGCACTGTAAGGGAGGTACTGGTAGAGAGCTCGCCTGATCAGATGCTCGCTCTGCCATTTAATAGCGGTCTCAGTGCTGTGATGCTTTTTGTAAAATCAATTTTTTAAAGACCAAAAAGTTTTCGTCTATTAAAAGTGTGTGGTCATTACTGTCAAATGTTGCGCCTAAGTCATCAGTACCAAAAATGAAGCCTAGACACAGCCCGGGTCAAGCCATTATGGTTCCTTCGCCTTACATAACATTTAGAGAAGGCATCGTTTATTTCTCCAAACACGAGTCCAGCCTCACGAAGTAAACATGATATTTTTATATTGCTTGAATTGCATGGCCCAGCTAGGTCTGTAGCGTCTGATCTTGGTCTGTGATTGTGATTGGTTCAGATTGTGAACGTATACGAATGATATTTAATGTTTAACAGGAAAAACACAGGTTAATGCTGTATAATTGGAAAAAAAAGTGCAGAAACACTTGCACTTTCTTTAGAAAGTAATCATAACTGCGGTAAAACCTTCAAATTAATGAAGGCTATTTTGGTTTGCCTGTTGCACTGGATCTTCTTATTATTCTGCACTAACAGGTAAATAACAAGCAGTACCGTTTTCTCTTCCTACAGCCAGCCCTGAGGTAGATGAACACATTAGGTGGAGGTCTGCTTTTTAAAGATGCTCAGCAGCTTCCTGTATTCTTACCTTCCACCCCACAGAGCTGCTGAATAATGGAACAAAACATACAGAGCTTCTGCAGCAGGATGGCAGGGTGGTGGTTTGAAGCTCTAAAGGATTTTCAAATGGGGAAGTAGTTCCGACAGGATTTATTAGGACGTGCTAAACATTCGAGATTAATCCTTTACTTATGACGACGGGATCTTCAGTATCTCCGACAGAATCGCATATTCGACTGAAGTGTCAACATGAACTTACATAAAGATGACTATTTTACGAACTTGTTGAGTATTTAAGTTGCTCTGGAGGCGCTGGTGTTATTCTGTTATTTCCTATTCTGTTATTTCCTTTCCACTGTCGCCCTAGGCTTGCTCAATTTGAGATTGAACTTTTAAGAAAATATAATATTGCAGAGCTGCTTTGAGACAATGCGCCACTGTAAAAAGTGCTATAGAAATAAATTTGACAGATACCTAATTGGCTGGGTCTGAGCTAGGATAGAGCAGATGGGTGGACCATGTGTTAGTGATACGAGGGACACTAACAACTCAGCAATATGTGCAGCACATCAAGGATTTCCTAGGAATGTTGCCCCTAGATTGCATCCTTTCCCTGGCCTGTACGGTTGCCATTTGAGATTCATCACCTATTGAGCATTCATGTTCCCGGCTTGGATGCCAGACTTGGTAACCTAGGATTGTGCAGGATCTACTGGCCCAGCTGTAACATCTGTGGACAAACATGCCACAAGGTACCATATGGAACCTGCGTGCCTGCTTTGTAACTCATCTCATATCCAGGCTAGAGGCGGCCCAACCAGATACTAGATCCTCCTTTTAATTGTACAGATTTCCGCAATAAATGTATTTCATTCATGTTCGTTGTAATGTATTTCACTCTCATGTTGTAATCACTTACGTATACTATTATATAATTACATTCATACAAGTTTCCTTTGATTCCAACAAGAGAATATCAGATCCGCATCTCAAACCCAGTGCATTAAAGTGACTGGTTGATGCCTCAGTTTGTGTTTATCCAGCATTGTGAACTAAAAATCTTAACCTGGGACTGTAAATGATCCCCTTTCTTTATAGTGTTTCACTCATTCTAAGTGCCTTGGTCTTTCGATTAAACTGTAGTTCTTTCGAGTCAACTCTCATTACATGGAACAATGAAGACATAATTAAAGCACTGAAGTGAGGTCGATCCCTGGAGAAGAATGCAAATGATCATCACCAATCAGCACCGAGCTACACGGATTTTATAGCGGAAGGTATTTAAAGAGGACGTGTTATGTGAAACGCTTGTCCAAATAGATTTGGGTACATTGAGAGACCACCACCTGCCTATCTCAGAAACATGGAAATCAGCAAGGGATTATTATGTCACAAATGAGATTATTAGAATTACACTGCCTCCATCTGTAACTCCACCCCTGTTTCGAAAACTGTTTGAATTTAAGGGTTAAGCCCTGGAACTACTCTGCCGTTGGATGCACAAAATGGTACAGTAACCCCCAGACTCAGATGACAGATCTGACTGAATTTTTAACGGCAACGTCCGAGCTAAAGTGAGCTACGATAACTAACTCTAAGATTCATTACTGGTGACCCTTAGAGCACTCGCCACTGCGGAAAGGTAGGTACGAAAAAGTCTGAAGAAAAAGACGGGCTAATTGTAAAAATCACTCGCAGTATCTCCGAGATGGCAGCTTGTATCTCATGATTTCTGTGAATTACAGTAACTACAGGACTCGCTCTAGTGACTGGATTACCTGTCAGGTAGAAAGAGATTTTACGGAACTGGGAAAATCTGCTTTTAGCTACAGTGCACCTGCGAGCTGGAATGCAATAAGGAACACTCTAAAATTCATCTCACTGCTGTCACTTAATCATATCAAACTTTTAGTAGCTGGGCATCTACAGAGAGACTGAAACTGTTTTTGTGAATCTTAGCTTTTTCCTATTCCTTTTCAAGAAAATATAACACATTTATTTTATATTGTTATATACGAACATTTATTTTATTTTGTTGTCATATATATCATTGTAATTTCATTTCATTGCTTTTTTTTTCTGTTGCGTAATATTGCCAAACATCCTTTCTTTTCAAGATGCAGAGAAACTGGTTCATGTCCTTTGTAGGTTCGATTAACGCTGTAACGCTTCACTTGCTGGATGAACAAGCAGGTCCTGGGTTCGATCCTAGCGTGGAGCGGCCTTTCTGTGTGGAGTCTACATATTTTCCCGTTTCTGTGTGGATATACTTTTTTCTTTTTTCTTTCTTTTGAGTCATTGGGGTCCCATCGATCTGCTGTGCACTTTAATACAACAAATAAATTAGGATTATGTTATCATTTGACGATTAAGTGAATGATTACTAGCTCAGCTCATTACTGAGGTGGGTGGGGCGAGCAGTGGCTTATTACCATTTAAAAGGAACAGGTTCTCGAGCCGATCGTTAAGCTATTAAGACAGGGTGAGAAGGACTTCCTGCATGCCACAGCCATTTCACTATGACCTCATAGAACTGCAATAACTCGTTTAAGCGGGGTGCAATATGTCCTCTTTAATGACCCCCCCCCCCATACAAGCCCTGCTTTATCAGTTTCTGCTGTTTACATTCAAAGACAAAGTCAAAGACAACCGCGAGACAGTGTTTTAAATTCAGAGGCTTTATTTAACTGGGAAATGTCAAGCATGATTCTACAGAAAAAACAAGCACACGATTTAACGTACATGGTATAGATGGAGATGGAAGAAAAGCTGGATGTGACATCAGAAATGTCTGAGAAGCAAAGAACAGTGCAATGTCGTCTCAGGAAAAAAAATCAGGACTCGATGAATTAAAGTGGCGTTTTGAAGAGAGAGTGCTGAGAGGATACACCGCTGTTCAGAACAGCCAATCGCACGGACAAGGCGATAGGACTGAAACCCAAATGTACAAAAGATTGAAGCTTAATCAGACAGTCCAGATGAGGAGGAATTGAGAACTGAATAACGAGAGCTCAAGCCAAGAAGCTTGTGGGTTGAATGTTGGTGAAAATGCATAGACTCTGGCCATCAAGGAGAGGATTTGGCACGTGTTTGTGCCTCCTGTAGACTACGCTAGTTCTCGTTATATACACCTCGTGATGTATGACGCTTACCTAACACCACATCACACCACACCAAATTACAGACTGATGACTCACGCCAAGTCACGCCTTAAATCCCCGGGATTCACAACAGCTGTCGGTTTCTCATCCCTAACCCTGTTACGATCTGCTTTTCTGTTTCGTTCTGTGGTTTATTGTTTGTTGCTGACATCACATCAGCGCCGATGGCTGTCCGTGACGGGGGAGAGCTTATAACAAGACCAGTCAGACACACCAACGGCGGGAGCAGTTTAGAGTGACCAATTGGCCTAAATCTCTTTGGAATGTCGGAGGAATTTGGAGTCGGCAAGAAACAATCATTTCTAACCCCAGTATTGTGGATGAAATCGTCCAGCGTCTGCCTTCTTTTGATCCGAAATCGAAACGTGATCCACGCCGTTTGTTGGTATCTCAAATTGGCCGTTCTCTAATGTGTCGAAAAGTGGCGACTTCAAGCTGTCGTGCTGACTTTATAATAAGACGCCTTGCTTGAAAGTTTCACAGCGAGTGACCGTTTTAATGGTATAAAAAGTGTTTGAGGAGATTAGAATGGACTTTAAGTGGTGTTTCATCCACTGTCTCAAAGGGAATCATTATTTAGATTGCTGTTTTTTTTTTTTTAAATATATCTATATTTACGGTTCCTTCAAGGCACAGGAAATATTGTGGGCCCAAAACATGCATGTGAATGTATGAGGGGTTATGGGGGATTATCGATAACCGTATTTTTGTTCCCTTGATGCCAATTGTCCAGGAGAAAGTGGAATTTAGCTCCAATTCAGATCGACTCGAAATGCTACGCTTACAGAGGAAAATCGATCTAGCGGAGGATTTACTAAAAGCTATTTCACCTAGCCAGTGCGGACAAACAAGCGTATCCCATTCTATCTTTAAAGAAAGTGCCCAGATCCCATGTTTTACAGCAATCAATTTGGTATTTTTCTTGATTTATCCCTCTCGATTAATTAAACACAGACCAAATTCAGTGCAATCGTGCTGGTCTCCGCCTCTTTTCCACGCCCTAGGCCTCCCCAACCCACACCACAGTGTTCCCCAAGGGCACGTCGGTGATTTCACAGTTGAGTTTATCGAGCCAGCCGTCCAGGATGAACAAGGAACTCTGAGAAGGGCTCATGAGGTACTGCCCGAACAGGCCGCTGGCCGTCATGACGCGGTTCTGCCGGTTCCAGCGCCACTGCGACGCCGGCGTGGGCTGCTTCAGGCTTTTTATCATTTTGACATTACCGCTGCTCAGCTCCACGAACAGGGCGTCGGTCTGCTGACCTGAGCTGCCAAACACGTTGTACTGGTGGATCTCGGTGAACGAGGGCATGAAGGCCAGGTCAGAGAGGTGCAGGTTGGTGTGGATGTCGAAAGGGTGCCCGATCACGCCTCGTACGGAAATGGGCTGAAGGCGCAGCATGCCGCGCCGGTCGTCCACGGTGACCAGGTGATGGCCGTCTGGCGATACGTAAGGGGTGCCGCTGACATCGCCGTTAGGCCCCATTACGTTGTCGGTTACACTGTCCACGATGAGCTGAGGGCGCACAGCACCAGTCGAATCAGCACGGCAGTTGACGAAGTAGTAGCCACCCAAGTGGGTGTAGGCCAGGGATTCCGGGATGCATTCGTACTCCTGCAAGCTGATGTTCTTCACGTAAGCCGTGCTCTCCAGGTCGATCTTATGCAGCGCTGGCTCATTCTTATGCAGGATCATTCCAAACCTAGAGCAGAGGAGAGAGTCGTTAACTTAAGGGTTTGTAAACGATTGAGCATGCACCTCCATGTTCCCTTCGGTTTCTAATTAACTTATGCCTCCAGGTTCAAGATGATACAGAAGCTAATATAACTCTCATTTAATGTCATATTGGGACTATTCCACCAAATGTGTCAGAGTTTGATTTTTTCAATTAATTACTAGTTATTTAGGTTTTAACCCTGCTTCTCCTAGTCAAAGTCACAACACGTGCTTTCTGAGCAAGGCAAATAGTCCTGGAGAACTCAGGGGCCGGGAGTAATGCTGTCCTGGACGGGACACCACTGACGCATTTTCAAATGTCTATGGTTGTTTTCCCCAAACAATTATTGTTAAATACAGCGATACCTTGCTATTCGTTAATTTGTTTCAGAAGGCATGTCAAGGGCTGAAAACAAGGAATACAGAGAATTTTTTTTTTTCCTTTAAGAAATAATATAAATGGAATTCATCCATTCCAGTCCAGAATTGCATAAGGCATTACAAGTACTCCCCGTTTAAGGGGGCTTGACTTACAATATTTAGATTTGTTAATGGGAACCGGATACATAAATCAGAAATACACATTCAGCAAAAAAACTTACTCTGAATTTTGAATTTCCAATTTTCCCGGGGAGTGTGACATATTAATGAACGAACGCTGGGAAATTGAGGAAAAGCCATTGTTATGCAATAATCATGATTGCTTTTCACTTTCAATACATTGTACTATAAAATAAGCTTTATGTTAATGTTTTTTTCTAACTCTAGTTTAATCATTTACTACAGATATAAAATTAGGACAGCTTTTTTTAAAAAGGGCGTGGCTACAGTAAGGATTCTTCCACAGACAAAAACTTGCTTGTTTGCGTAGTACTTTTACTTAAAACCTACTTTTTAAAACCTACCTCTACCTACTTTCAGCTTCTAAACAAATGGCCAAAGTCAATCTTTCAACTTGACTGACAAAATACAAAGTTGAGGTTCGGTTTGTGAGCGCCACCTCCTAATAGAAAGCATGAATACCTAAAAAATTAAAGCTAAATCCAAACTGCTGCCGTGTATTTGCCAGCTGACTGCACAAGGGACTAAAAAGCTAATAAAATAATGACTGGAAACTCATACACACATGACAACGGGCGCACAGGTGGAACTCCATGACCTTAGAAAGTATATCTGCTAAACCATTTGTACTCCTCTGGAGTCTTATCAAGTGAGTTACGATTTAACAGCTGACACTCTTGGATAAATCTCTGTGAAATGCACCTGCAGAGACCTCAAGCTTCCTTCTGCCCTAGGGTATGCTTCCAATAACTAACTCCCGAGTTTCTGAGTGAGACTAATCTTACAAGCTGAGAAGTTCAGGTGAAACTCGAAGCTCATGAACGATTATTATGATGAGAGAGGAAGATGCACAGGGCGAATGAAAATCCTGGACTGCTGGGGAAAAGAATGAATGAATCCAGGTTTTGCCTGGGATCTGGTCTGGTTTGAAGACGGAACCTTCAAGACTTCCTCACACTGCCTTAACGCCTGGGTGATGATCTGGGGAACCTTAGCATACGACAGCTGGTCATGCCTAGTGCTTCCAACTGGCATTTTTCAGCAGGACTATCAGAACCCAACATTCCCAGCGCTCATTCAACAGCCCAGCCCTCATCCCAACACTTCCTTAGCCTTCCGTACCCTTATTTCAGTGACCAGATTTATCACGGTGGGACCGTGGTGGCCTAGTGGTTAAGGAACTGGACTATGCACCAAAAGGTCTAGGGTTCAAATCCCACCTCTGCCACAGTTGGGTCACTGAGCAAGCCCCTTTACCCACAATTGCGTGGACTGTAAGACTTTAGCTGCTATGCCTAAGGGAGCCTGCTGAATTACAGAAACGTAATTGAGCATTTATGGGATTTTCTGGGACACCAGCTTCAGGATCTGTGTGCAGGATCCACAGGCCCAGCTACAACATCTATGGTTAAATGTGCCACAGCATACGAGGCAGAATCAGTATAGTTCCATTACCCAACCATATGTCATATTGTATCATGGCTAGAGGTGTCTCAACAAGGTAATAGAGCATCCTTTTTAACTGTATAGTTTTCCCCAAAAAGCTTAACCTGGCATTATTTTTGTCAATGAACATAATTTGACAACAGACTGGGCAATCAAGAACGCTTCTCCAAAGTCACAGTAACTCTAAAGTGACTTCAGGGCCAGTAATGTGTCCAAACTGCATAAAGTTTAGTGAAAGACACCATCAGAAAGCGAGACCTGCCCTTAATGAAATCACACTGAGATATGAGGTATGATTTCCAATAACTGGCAATGCAAGAATCAGACTCTAATCAGATCAGAGGCTCATACCAGGTCTGATTACCAATTTTAGCCTTCAAGTGGATAACAAAGTTCAGCTATTACTCTCAGTATCTCTCAGTGTGTCACAGAAATAAACATATATTGTGGCTTGGGATTCATGCATTTAACCCACATTCTGTTTGTACGCTCCATATTTACTTGAAAAAAACTTTTCTTTTTTCGCAGGCTATGTTGTATACATATTGATATAGAACACTAAGGCTGTGAAAGTTAAGGTCTTATTAGTGATATTTTTCACACACAAGAAAATTAATTGCCGTTTTCCAAATAAAAAGATCTAATGACATGGCTATCTTGCTTCAAAAAAGGTATCAAGGGGTGTTTATTGTGTTCAGAGTGCATGTTTGAATTGTAGCAAACAAGATATGAAAGTAAAGTATTTTTATTAAGACGTATTTGGTTGATGTTTGTAGGGTCAAACGGGAGCAGGCGAAAAATGTGAAGAAATGCAATAAAATACTTGAATTGTTTGAAAGCTTTAATTTATGCATCATTTCAAAGCAGTGAAATCTAGACCTCAGTTACACAGCCTGAGGCAACAACTCTGAGACACATCCCATTTACATCTACAGCACTTACTTACAGGCTGCGACTGATCCAATCTAACCTTGTACAATCCACGTAAATATGGCTTGAGAGAATAGGCGTGGGCTCCAGTCACATGGCTCAAAATGCAGTGCAATGGACTTGGAATCAGACTTGGGTTTTATGACTCGCAAAGACGTGAGAGTCTCCACAAATGGTTTAAGAATTCGTAACAATTTTGTAGGATTTAAACTTTTGGTGCTCTGATCGACCGGCCACAGATCATTATCGGCCAATTTCAGTGACATCTGATCACCGTCCATTGTGGATCGCAAAAACGGATCGCCTGTACTTTGGAGGCCGCAGAGGCCATGTGCAGTGTTGAGACCCCGCCCCCTTTCCTGCACACTGCACACAAATCATAAACAACCATGTCTGCCGTGTGGAACTTTTACACGGTCTGTGAGAGTGATGTGCAGTTTGCATCCTGCAACACATCCAACGGAAAAAAAAACCTCGCGGGGGAAGCACATTAAGATGCTTTAACACAACTGACTGAATATGTCATTAAAAGAACAACCACTCGCCGGAGTATGGTGGGTTTTCGAGGCTCACTGGAGAGAATAAAAAGCAGGCACCCAGTATGCGATTGGCTATCAGTGATCGGTAGCGATCGGCATCATGGCTGATCGGTATCGGAATCGGCAGCAGTAAACATGATCGGAGCATCATATTTATAGGCAAATATAGGTGTAAAAACAATCATTTGTGGGTCGAGAATGTTACATTGTACATTAGTTCTTATGGGGAAATTAGATTTTGACTTTGGACAGATCAAAATCAGAATTTGAACGACCTTCTTTTTGTCCCAGCTCTGGTTAACAGTGTTCAAGGACATACAGGGACAATTTGGCAGTGCTGGAACTTTAATAGTCCAGCGTTATAACCTCTGTGCTAATGGCCACAGCATAGGAAAGAAACCCGAAAAAAAGCCTCCTCTGGGTGATTACAGAGGGGGAGGGGGGGGGGAGAAGAAATGCAGTGATCCCTTCATTGGAATCTCTTCTTTCCTCAGTCACTCATGCTTGCAAGACGCCCGACCAAGCCTGGCACCACTCTGATTTGAAACCTGCTCACTGCAGTGTTGGGGTAGAGCAAACGGTCCCTGGAGCCATGATGTGTATGACATGAGCTGTTCAGTGTAGCAGCTTGGTTGGGCTATGCTTACATTAAGGATTTTTTTGGCATTTCTCAACAGTGATAATTATTTTTCCTACATAAACCTTGACAGTGTTATTAAAAGCCCCAATAAACACAGTAAACTGCCTTTAGAACACAAACCACCTCATTTGGCTTTTTCTTTTCCTTTTTCAGCCAGTTAGAGCAGAATGAAATCCATTTCTTAAGCCTAAACAATATTGCATTTCTAATAAAGCGGCGTCTTGGGTTCTTTAAAAAAAAACAAAACAACAACATTGCCATTTTTGCAATCATATTTTATTAGACTGGCATCAAATCACAGCCGTTTGTAACCCGAGCAGAAAAAGAGGCTCGGAGGTACAGTCTCACTAATCTTCATCCCAGATTTAATCAAACGAAATGAGATTTCCTGTCTCGAGCACCTCTTATTGTGCTGTGTATTTAGGGTTGGGGCTCAGTACCTTTTATCTTTGGGACTGCTGAAACTTTTCCTGAGTGGAAGTGTGTATTGCATGTTAGCTTCTTATGTCTGGCAGCTGGGTTTGGCTGACATGAGCTAGTTGTGTCTGTGCTGCGCTAGAAAGAAGTGATGGAGTGTCCAGGTTAGCTTTGATATCCACAGACCGCCCTGCCATGTCTGACTATCGAGTCAAAGAGGTCACTTCAAATCGAAATACAATCCAAATGGTTTTCCCAGCGTCTTGCCAGTTACTGTTTACAACAAAGCACAAATGAGTGAGAAAGCATTTTCGGTCTGAGTCAAGAGCCGCAGGACAGCCTTTCATTTCAGAAACAAAAAGGAAAAGGGCATATCTGAATACCCCAGCTTGGGCGAGGGGGCCCCATCTTTTAGGCTATGGCCGGAAAAACATCTTGAAAGACGCCATATTGGCGGGAAGGTGGTCCTGTGAATTGATGATACTGATGTCAGAGGAACGCAGCTGCCGTATCATGGCAACAGACTTCAACAACGGACACCCAGAAAGATCACCAATCTCACACAGCACTGTTACATCCCTCATAGCCAAATTCAGAGTAACCGGGAATACAGATGACCAAAAAAAAAACGTAGTGATCGTCTGAAGAACCGACCAACCGGCAGCCTTTGGAAAAAGTCCATGACATAGCAGGCGACTTTTGACTCACAATGTAGTTTTATCCTTAATGAAAACCCCTTTCACAAGGTGATCACTTCAAAAAAGGATAAAGCTTGGACTGGATTGACCTAATTCATAAATTCTGCAGCAAACCCAAGGACGACCTTACACCTGGGGTTTCTTCGGCTCTTGTTATGACAAATGGAAAGGGCTGGATGTGATGCAACTACAATAATGACTTTTTTGTTTTCCCTGTTGTGGCAAATGTAGCTAAGGTACGGGACTTAGAAAATCAGAAAATCATGCCAGAAGGAAATAGGGAAAATGTATGGCCAAGAATTTCCACCAACTAGTGTTTAGGCACAATAAAAGCATGTTGCTCTGTCTTTACACTTATATTTGTTCGTTTGTCGGCGCTCCTTTAACACTTTTAGCTTCAGTCGCCACTTTTTGTACTGTGCAAGCCATAATCAAGCTATTCCAAACGTCACCGTAGCCATACCTGATGTGATTGATGATGAGGCTGGATGGAGGAATGAAGAAGTCGTCCACCTTATCGAAGCGATGCCCCACCGGCGGAGTATGGACGATGTGATGGGAAGTACCGCCGCTGGCCTGCTTGATCACCTGAGACAGTAAGAAACACCCATCAGCTTGAACCGCACAGTAATGACATGTTTGTGCTGGCCTGTAATTCTCACTAGCTTTAGACGTTGCTGCCATTACGCGAGTCGAGGTCAGGCTGCACGGACAAGATCGGCACTTCCAGCCCAGCTCAGGACAGTCATTTGAAATGCATCTCCTCAGTGGCCTTCTGGTATATCACAATTACAATGTTCACGGATGGCCTAAAAATGTCAGCAACAATCGTTCGGAGACTGGCGGGGGAAGTCTGGGGGAATGCTTTTCCACTTCTGTCTGAGAGCAGACGCTAATAAGATGTGCCGTTCGCTCCAGATTTGCTAAATGACAGCGAGAAGATCTGGGGATTACGAAGCTCTGAAAGTCGATTCATATCCTTTTTCACCTTTTAAGTGAGACGGCAGGTCCACGTGGGCGGTGGATAACTGCAAGCGCAGATACTGACTGAGTGTCAATATGTGGGTGGTCGAGACCATATGCTTACTTTTTTGGTACTGGACCATTTTCCATAGATACCACCATGATTTGGCTTTGCAACCCCTGATTTCAAAGAACTAGACAATTTATAATCCAGAGCTACTTCCATTGGTTACAATCCAAGTAAATCCAATCCAATCCAAACTAAAGGTAGCTAACGCAGACGTTACAGCTTTGTTGGGCTGGGACTTGAACCCTCAACATTATGGCCAATAGTCCAGTTCACCACCAGCTGCACAGTTTACATTGTTTGAGGTGGTTTTGAAAGATCTGAAAAGATGGCTGTTTATCAAAATGCAATGTTGGAAATCTGTTGCTGTAAAGAACAACTAACAAACTAACCACTGTATGAAGATTAGGACAAACTTCCTAAGTTGTCCATGTCAGGATTAAACCAGGAAAGGTATCAGCACAAAACGCAGCAAACCTTTATGGAATCACTACAACACAAACAGATACCCTGCAAAAGACACATTGCCAATTCATGAGGTTTAGAGAACTTTTTAATGCTCTATATCTATGATATACACTGACAATTCATTTTCTACGTTAATTCTCCCTGAATATCGTTATCCTTTTTCACACACTGCTAATGGCAATTACTTGTCAGCTTCTGTTCATATTTGTAAATCCAGAGCAATATTTCATTGGGAATGATAAAACGTAACAGTTTGAAGCGAGTAATAAAGCTCTTATAGTCTGTTAAACTATAGGCTATGGTCTTAATAGTTACCAGAACTCAAACCAGTTGAGTACCTTCAGCTGTAGATGTTGGGGCTAAAACAATTCAGAGTACAGGGTCCATTTGATCCATATCTTAATAGATAGGAAATAAACGTCTCGAATGCAACTTATTGGCGTTTAAATGCCAGAAAACTAGTACTAGCAAACATTTTTGCAGAATTGCAGGCAGCAAACAACATGGTAACAAGCCTATTGTTGGTTTCCGGTTTTACAGTACAGTACTAAATAGATTCAAAAGTGTTAGTTGTATATTTTGTTAATTTATTGCCTTACCTGCAGGGTCGGGGATTTCTTCTCCAAATCGCCCCAGCTCAGAACCCATACTTGGTCATGTGATTTATCGTAATGAAGCTTCACTGGGACTCGGTCAGTACTCACGGTCTGCAAAGAGCAGGACAAATCATATTTTAGCAAGAACCATGTATTCAATTGGAATATTTGTTGCCTCAATCGGGTGAAAATGGAAATGTAGCAGTGTGTTTTTTAACGCTGGTCTTTAGGACAAACTTCATAAGCTGCAGTAGAAAGTGGACTTATTATTTGTAATCTGATTGGAAGACCTAGCTCCACCCGAAGGAGCACTGAAACTTGGAAACTCTATCTTGATAATCTGGTGGAATACAAACTGAAAGAGGAACTACACAAACCAGTGCAGCCGGTTTCCGGGTCGTATCCCAGGCATACTGACACTGTGAAAAATCCATTGCTTTCTGTCTCTGAGATACCAAATTACGTAGGTTCCTACCCCACCCCAACATCACTGGATTATCGTTCTTTCTAAACCTTTTTTCTTTTAAACTCTCTTCTATTAAACCGCTCTTTTAATTTCACATGTTCAGTTACTAGGACATTCTGTAATGCAAAACGTAGTTTCGCGTGTTCTTTCTACTGTCGGATGAAGGACAGCTCTTTGACTTGTCTTAGTGTAAGGCACCGTCCGGAAGAACAGAATACTGAATATTGTGTATCAAACTGCAGAAGACAAACACTTATTGTAGAAAGTTGTGTATTTAGAAATATAACCAAAGGGAATATTTAATCAGCCAAAATGTTACGATTTTACTACAGAACCGGTAGCTCACAGTCTACACAGACTCAGGTGGATAATTACCCCTTGCTAATTTGAGGCGATGATGCCAAACCTCCAGGTGTGCCAATAACGAGCATATGACCCTAACAAGAGTCTTCCTGATGCCCCCCCGGGGAGCCCTGGCAGGGAGCAAGATGCCTTCTGGCAGCAATCAGGGCATTAGCAAATACCGAAAGCAAGATTTATCCACCCGACACGTCTGCCAGGTTCCTGCCAGCCGTGATCAGAGATGAGACCCTGATGCCAAAGAGGTTCCCATTTTGACATTCCGGGGTCGACCTAATTCTGCTGCTGTGGTCAATAAAACATACAGCTTCTGAGTAATTCCACTCCTCGCCCTCTCTGAAAGTCCATCTTCCCCTGGAGTTTGGCTCGTAAACAAACCTTCTGACAGGAAGGACTCCTGCATTCCTATTTACTTTTGCCCTGATATTAAGATTAACCAAAGGCCTTTAAACTTCAGAACGGTTTTGCCTAGAGGATCTGTACTCTGATTCAGATCAAGCATCTGACGCTTAAATCCAGAGCCAACAAAGAACAGGCAGTTTTTATGTTTTATATGTCCTGTTGGTCTGAAATATCCTTGCTGTCGATGCTCTCACAACACAGCGGTTGCCTATAAAGCACTGACATTCCCCTAAGGGCAGAAATGGCTGAGACAAAAAATCAAGGTGAATAGATAATCCTGCTAAAAAAAAAGTTTATTAGATGCATTTATAAAACAATATTAACCAGAGACAATCTCAATTAAAGAGTCTTTTTCAAGAAACCATCAGTGGCAGCTTGGAAGAGCCAGGATATGAAGTGTTGAATAGAATTGAATGGTATTCATGAATTCAATATGTTCTTTAATGTTATCTTAACCTTATGGTAGCCTCACACACTAAATTTACCAAACATTATACAGGTTAATTATTAAAATTAAACCCAGCTTAATTTCATTTTATGTTAAAAGCCTTTGGCATGAAGGTCCTCCTTAAAATACACACGTTGTCTTCATGAGGATAAGTACAAATATAAAATGTTTCTCATGCCGTATATCGTCATCTCTAAATGTAAACCCCCCCCCACCCCTCCAGAATTGCATTTAAGAAAATTCTTATGCATGTTGTGTTTGTAGAAGCTTCACAAGTTTTTTTCTTATAGAAAGGTTCAGGTTCCCCCAGGGACCAGAATGAGAAAAAAGTTCTTAAAATGAAGAATGCACGTTTTGGCTTAATTATATTTTTACGAATAAAGAAAAAAACTGTTTAAAAAACAGTCATTTTCAAAAAACTGTAATCCTCCATTAACCTCTTAAGAATTGTCACATTTTTCGTAACGGTTTTCTTCGTAACTCTAGGAAAAAGTGGCATTCATGAAAACGTTCCGTTCCAGTTTTCTTAACCTTACAACAAATTCACAATAAACAGTCTCACACTTTCCTTAGTAAGCATCAACATTCATCAAACATTCGAATGTTTTATTATTGGAAAGAAGGTCTACATGCTTTTAATTCAAATATTTAAAAGCTTTAAAATTAAAGTCTAATTTATTTCTACAGCGCTTTTTACAATTGTGAATTGTCTCAAAGCAGCTTTGCAATATTATTATTATATTTTATCCCAAATGGAGCAAGCCTAAGGTGATAGTGGCAAGGAAAAACCCGCTGAATATAGAACGAAGAAACCTTGGGAGGAGCAAGACCAAACTTTCGGTATGACTGGACCCTACATACTGTGTGCAGCTTAGCCCAAACAAGAAACCAATAATCTTCACCGAATGACTTTAGTTTTCTAAATGAAAAACATATGAGAACGTTTCTGAGAACATCCCTTTTTTCCAGAACTGCATTTAAGAACATTATTATGAACTTCTTAGTGTTTCTACTACTAACCTTTGCAAGTTTTTAAAGAAAGCTTTAAAGAATCCGGCCCCGGTGTTGTAGTTACAATTTCTGAAATCTCCCAAACTGGGCCTTTTCACAGGTTTATCCCAAATCCCAGTTCAAAGCACTGTTCTGATCATAGAGAAAGATCTGCATTAACATGCAGTACCGGTCGAGGAATCCTGAAGGAACAGCCTGTTTTATTCTGAAATAATCAATGCCACTACAACTGAAATGAGGTGGAGGCCAGTGGTCTGTGATCTGCCAGGTGATACTGAGGCGAAACTTTAAGGAGAAAGTTTATAGAGGTTACTCTAAAGAAAATGATTGCTTATCCAAACCAGTGTCTGACTAAGTACATTTTAATCATTGATCAGAATAATAATAAAAAAAAGATTTTCACCACCTTTTTAACATGTAGATACAAATTGAAACAGGTTTCGTGTCATTGGTTTGAATTTTCAGGGGGGAATATTTGATGTAATGATTTTCTGTAGGGGCTGCATATGTTATTGTTGGAATATACATAATAATTTATGGCCCACCTCATATCGGTTCCTGAATAATTCAGGTATCAGCATTCATGTCAGCAAACCATGCAGGCACACGACCAATCAAAAATCCAGCTTGTGATGCACTCTGAGAATCCTTAATATACTACTCACAGAAATGAGATGAAATCCCCTAATTTATGTGAGCACTGAATTTATTTACCTGAACAGCCTTTTGGGTCTGGATATCCACGATCAGGACCCTGTTCAGCATCGGCTGCGTTGCGTAGATGTACTTATCCTTTACGTTAACGGCTGATGTCCACACGCACTTCTGGTCGTCTTCGTCATCTAGTCTTGGACAAACTTCCTCCTGTAAAAACGGACCACATCAGGGAAAAACAACTTTTTGGGGGGGTAAATAATGACTGCTCTGAGTACAGGAATTCTCTTGTTAAAACGTAGCCCCAGAAACATCACTGTGAGACATATCGTTCGCTATTTGTAGTCCTTCATGACTCCTATGGGCTTAACTGGAACTTCTGTGAGCTCGGAAGAAGGCAGATGTGCTCAGTCGTGCGGGCATTTGCTGAAATCGCAAATAAGTTTGTTCCGCTGATTCAGCCGACATAAACGTGAATAAATACATAAATAATTGCATTAAGGTAGGCTAATGCTATAGGATTGATCTTAACTTGCAGCGTGTCTCTTGACTGTCATACTATATCCTGTTAGGGATCCGAGTCCAGTCCAGGCCCAGTCTAGGCATAGACCAGGTCAGAGGTGTTCTAGAATCTTTGGGTGGGCAACAACAAAAATGTCGCTCCTATAAAAAGGCATATAAACAAGTGGATCATTGAATTTTGAGTAGAAGGCAAAAGGTGTATAAGTACAGTGGAATTTTCACAAAGCAGGGAAGAAAACCTTGTGTAATGTTTGTTGTAATCTCAGTGTAACCAAATTTAAAGAGGGAAAAAAAAAAAACGTTATCTAGAACATGAGAGACATGGGCAGCCTGGGACCTGAATAGCAAGAGTTCAATCCCAGGGTGGGGCGGCCTGGGTCCTTTCTGAGTGGAGTCTGCATGTCCTCCCTGTGTATGCATGGGTTTACTCCGGGTACTCTGGTTTCCTCCCACAGTCCAAAGACATGCGTGTTAGGTTAATTGGTACATCTAAATGTGGCCCTTGACTGTGTGTGTATGTGTGTGTGCCCTGCGATGGTTTGGCCCCATTTAGGGTTGTTCTTGCCCTTGCGGGTTGGCACCGGCTGGCCCGCCACCCCGCGTGGATTAAGTGGAAGGTAATGGATTTATGGATAAGAGCCAGGTTACAAAAGGTGACACAATATAAACATTTGTGTTGGACAATTGTTATGACCTGCAAAAGCCCAATTTGTCCCTTACAAATGTTTTTTTTACACTGCCTTGTACTTGTGGCTACTAAGAGCTGCACCAGCTGGCTCAATCCCAACGTGTTATTTAACAGACACAGAGTGCAATAAAGACCGTACGTGACCATTAACTCAAAGGGCAGGGCACCTAAATAGTGCACCTACATAGGGAGTATAAAGTCATTTGAGGTAGAACCATAACTCCGGCACGGGAAGTCATTTGATGCTGAGCTTTAATGTTCTGCATATATGCTGCTCTCAAAAAAATTGACCCTATTTCATTGGGGGAATTTTCATTTTAAAATATCCCCTAATTTTTGTGAGCAGTACATTTTCAAACAGTGAATTTTTCAAGATCAGTAACAAAGTTAGTAGAAACTATGAGTGATCAAAAATGGCTATAACAGCAATCTATTTCGTTTTTATTGGACAGACACGCCCCTGGTTCAGACACAGTTCTGGGCCACTTTAACCATTAAAAAAAAAGGTTGGAAAGAGAACTTTTTAATGGCCATATTGTAACAATCCATGTCCAAGAGCCTGAGATGAGAGAACAGCTCTCTGCACTGTGTGGAATTTCTGGGCCAAGCATCGATCAAACTCCACTGTATGAAAGGAGGCAGTCTTCCAAGTGTTGATTTGTAAAATTTACTGCAGTTTGAAAAGAGGGGCTGGTTTGGAAAAAGAAGCTCCTTTCAGGCCTTGACAGTAGAAGAACATGTGCTTATACATCCCAATTAATTATCCCCTAACTAAATATCCCCTTATTTTTGTGAGCTCATGGGAGCCGCCTAAAAAGGCCTCTGCATGTTTACTAATTCAAAGTGAGGTGTGCTCGAGAACGATAGCCCTCTGTAACCCTGTGCTGGCACCCTGTTTAATGCACAAGTGATCCTCCAGGTTTCTTGAGGTCAGACTATTTCGAGTAGTGCTCAGTACTGCTCAACTATCCCCATCCTCAGGTCCAGAACTGACCCGATAAAATAAGTGAAAAAAAAAAACAATAACCCTGACTCAACGCTGGTCCTGAGAGCACAGATCAGACAGGGTGACAGAAAGAAATAACCCTATTGGACTCTCCTGTTATCGTGCGGCTGCTTCAGGTCTATAAACCACTCAACACCTCCCACTGAGTCTACCAGCATGGAGACTCGGTCACGTGTCAACACTCGAATCAAAGCTAAACTGAAGGGTTCGAAGTAAAGAAGTTGAGATACTAACTTAAATAGTGCATGCGCTCTGAAGGATAAGTTTCAAAAGGGAATAATAAAAAAAGATGTATGCTATAAACTGCTATATTGTACTGTTACAGAACTGCTACAGAATGGGGGTAAGAAAGAAAACAAATCAATTAAAAAAGCCTCATTAAGCATCTATATTTAGCTGAGGTGGTGGGTGGAATAGTAGAAATTTACTAAACTACCATCACTTAAACCTAGCGGGTCCCAACGGAGTCTTCCACATGGTTTTGGAATCACAAAAGCACAACTGGACATGTCTGGGAAACACACATTGTAACTGTGATTGCTGGGGACCTGTGATCCCATCCAGGGAATGTCTTCCCTCAGTAAATCCCACAACGGGAATTCCAGAATAAATACCCATTAAAATGAAAAATAGCTAGAAACAAAAAAACAAACAGGCAAAAATATCCGATTCTCAGACAGACATGAAAATGATTACAGGTGGGGTCTGATCAGATGCTGGGCCTTGCCTCAAGAAAGCATAAAAATTTGTAAAAAGTACCTCTTGGTGAGAGAGGTCATTGACTGATCCCTTGGAGACATCCCTTGGAGTAATATAAGGGACACTAACAACTCAGCGATATGGGCGGGCCATTCTGTGTGTGGCCTCTCATGGCAGGGCTTCCAACAGGCATTGTCCAGCAGGATAATGCCCACCCACGCACAGCAAGGCCTTAACAGGAATGGCCGAACCAGACTGCAACACTTCCTTGGCCTGCCCGGTCACCATATTTATCATCAATCGAGCATTTACGGGATCAGCTGGGATGGCAGCTTCAGCAGCCTGTGAGTATGCATGATCCACAAGCCTAGCTGCTACATCTGTGGCCAAATGTGGCTAAGATACAGAACCTGAATCTAATTTTATATCCAGGCTAGAAACACGGTAACTGCAGCCACTTTTTAATTGTATAGTTATTCTTTTACTCTAATAGTGTCATCCCTCAAATGAGTCACACCATATCTAACGTGAAGCATGGTGGTGGCAGCATGGCGTAGTGTTACTGGGATTTTTCCTCAGCGAGAACTGGGTAATCTTCTATTCTATCACAATGGATAAATATTCTTAAATCTAGCTGTGTAAAGCAGGCAGTTCCAAAAAGTATTATTAGTATTAAGGGCTGGTGACTTTTCTAAGCCTGTTGTCCCAGGTTTTCATTTTAATTAATTGTCTTGACCGTTTTAAAACAAGATGAGCAAATAAAGCTGAAGAAAATATTTTTCAACGGATGGTCCTTTCACTTTAAGACAAAAAACAATATCCGCTACCAATATGCAATAATTTGTAAATGCCAAGGTGATGAATTTCCATGTAATTATTTTAAACATAGTGCTGGACTGAATCTTTTATGCTTTACAGCTTGTGTGCATAAAGCAAACAAGAACAGAAACAAAAGAGTCAAGGCTTATAAAGAAGGCCCATAAATGCCTCGTACTTCCCCAGACACCCTTAGCGCTAAGCTCTACCAATTTGGTCTGACACATGACTGATGTCCTAATAAAGCCTCAGTGTACCGGGACTCATGCAGATTAGCTCCATGCTAACACCGCTGCCTTATCCACAAAAAAAAAAAGAAAAAAAAACAGCCTGATCCAAAGCAGTCGCTCTGATCAAATGCTAAAAAACAAGGCAAAATGCTCATTTACGAGCCTGTCTGAGTTCTGCAGATGATTCAGGATAAAGAAACAGAAAAAAAAATATCTTACATGCAGTTCAGACTGAGCGCTCAGCTAATTAACCGGAGACATATCAGGCATGACAGCGGGAAGGTAATGTCATTTTTTGTTTGTAAACTGTGGAAAATAAGAAAAAAAAAATACGCAGCTCAGGATTCAAGAGAATTTCTCTTCAAACCTACACAAGTAATACATTGTTTTATGTATACATATATTCATATATCCAGCATTTCTTTTAACATTCTGCATATTGTTTTCTCAATAACTGTATAGCATACAGAATAAGTGAAGAAAAAGGTTCAAACTTGGATTTGTCGCTCCATAATATTCCTCTCTACCAATCCTCATTTCAATCTAGGGACTGTCAGAAACCTCATTTTACCAGAGCTGGATTACGAACAAACCCGGGCCGTTGCTGCAGTACTGGTTTCTAATAATGTCTCTCTCAGGTTCGTATCCCGCCACTGGCAAGGTAATTATTGTCCCTCAGATTGTGCAAGTTATTTGCTTGTCAATTTCTGGGCTTGAGTTGACGCAGGCAGAACAGGAATATCTAAAATGACATCTCTGGCCATTCATAAGCTTTTGTAAAAAATCTAACCAGTGTTTAACAGAAGGACTATTAGATATAGGACTCGTTAAGCTGTTCTAAGAATTTACCTGTATATGAAACATGTGATGCTAACAAGCATGCTGACGCTGCTCGCAAACTCGTCCAACATTCCCAACGTCCCAAATCGATATTGCAGTAAAAGTAGGTTCATAAAACACACCAGTCCAATCCATGTTATTGATTTATTCAGTAGTAATCTTAACAACCTGCTTAATCATGGGATTTTGACCAGCCTTAAATCAATTTATGAATCTTTAATGAGGGCTTACCTGCAGGCCGAGCAGCTTCTCGCTGGGTTTGATGTGTCTCTGGATCTCACAGGCCACTGGCTGAATCACTTTGATACCGTCCTCGTAAAAAACGTAGAACATGTTTCCAATCCCGAGACCTTAAAAGACAGAGATATCATCATTTGTTTAAGAAGACATAGTTAGGCAAATCCAATTATTCAGAATTCTAAAAGGTAAAAAGCTACGCTGGGTTAGTATCATTCATTAGATTGTTTTCTTACAAGCTAATAATGAAATCCAATAGCATTACTGTCGCTCGTAATACATGGCTTAATACTAATGAATTTGTTCTGACACTGGGTTCAGCTTGTAACTAATTGAACACAAGTCAAAGTCATACCTTCTTCTCTCCAGAGAATGTTTGCCACTGAAATGAAAAAGAAATGGGCAGAATTAGCAGAAAATCTTAACTGTTATACACTTGAAACAATCTTACTAGGTGCAATCCAACTAGCTGAGAGTTGCTGAAGGTCCCATGTGCTTGGACCTGACCCTTTGGACCTCGTGGTTAACATTCCAAGATATAAAATCCTACCCTAAATTTAAAACCAAATAAAATAAAATAAAACAAAATCAGATTGAAAACAGTTGTTTTCTAAAAGCCCATTCCTTGCCATCACATGCCTGAGCCTCCACCAAAGGGAAAGTGAAAAGGTCAAAAAGTGCGTACTTATGACACTCCTTACAACATGTCGACTGCTTCTTGTCACCAGCTTTTGATGGGATTTTAGGGTAAGGATAATTATAAAATCATAAAAGTAAAGTCCACCTTTAGCTGCTGTGCCACCTCACAACACAAGATAGTTTGGGAAAAGATGCATAAAACACTTGCCGTTTGATTGGTGGCACCACAGATGTCCAGAAGTGATTTAAGAACATTAATAAGTTCTGATAAATATGAATTTGATATGAATTGTAAAAGTGGATTCAAAATTGGTAAACATACTGTATATGCGTTTCCACTTTTCCAAAGATTTTCACATCTCTGCCCTTCTCAGGTCAGGGGGTTGGTTTGGTGGTCACAAGGCATGAACCAGGGGTGCCCCCAGACACGTACATCTGCTCCCTGTTTCATAATGGGGACGGTTTGCGACACGTCCATCTTGGGTTGACCGTTTTAGAATCCAAATTGTTTAATACAAAACCTCACAAAACTGAGTAAATCCCTCACATTTTTGTAACTATTGTATTATATCGTTTTATATCGTTTACACTTAAGATATGACACTTTGATGCGATGTAAAGGTGTCAGTCTATGGCTTGTATAACAGTGTCAGGTTGCTGGGACCTCAAAATAACTCAAAAAACAGCCATTGATGTCTAAAAAAGTGGCAACAGAAGTGAGTGCACCCCTAATTGAAAATGGTCAAATTGTACCAAGTTGAAATGCATCAGAATGAGGACTGTTTGTATTGATAATTTGCTGAAACATTCATTCATAATCAGGTCTTAAACCCAGTTGGCATGGAATTAACCGTATATTGGCATTACTAATATTTTGCTCAACTGCTCAACATTTACTAAAGGCACCACTGTCCTGCAAAAATTGCATTCTTGGCGACAAAAAACAATTTGGACTTGCCAGGAACGATACAAGTAACTGATGCAAAACCAAAGCAATATGGCAGGATATGAATCGTGTTCAGTAGGTGCACTGGGTCACAGTCCTGAGCTATCCCACCTCTGGTGAGGTGAGGTCTGTATTTGTGAGTTGAGAAGGAAATCCCCCCCCCCAAAGTCTTACACTCCTTTGGTTGGGGGAGTAGGATCAAACTTGTAGCTGTGGAAACCACATTAGGATATCCTGCTAGATTTACAATTCAGTACCAAGGATTTTCTTGAGCGACTAAATCGCCAATCACCCACAGACTCTGGAAGATCCAACATGTGTTTGCCCACAATG
Organism: Parotocinclus haroldoi; assembly: GCA_034779995.1. Classification (NCBI taxonomy): domain Eukaryota; kingdom Metazoa; phylum Chordata; class Actinopteri; order Siluriformes; family Loricariidae; genus Parotocinclus; species Parotocinclus haroldoi. The sequence goes on from JAUZST010005182.1 coordinate 26,218, forward strand.
CTTTGGGTTTTGAACCTTTTTGTCAACACGCTAGCCAACGTTGTGCATGATCAAGAAATTTTGGTTTTCTTCCGGGCCAATTCGTGTCACTCTCTAAATTTGTTTGAGTAGAACACACTTCTGTGTTGCATAGCTGTAACCTTGAACACTTCATGCCTCTCCCGGCAAAGCCATTTCCTCCAATTCGTTTCCGATTCCAATCTTACCTCACATGATACTTCATCCCTTTTTTTAGCCTGGTAGGCTACAGAACTTAAAAAAAAAAAACATGCTGGCTTATGTTACATTTTCTTTCAAGCGCTTTTCCTTCATGAACTACACATTTACATTTTCGTCCACACATTGTGTTATGCTGATTTGCAGATGAGAATCTGAGGTAGAACAGGAGATCCTCTGGCTGAGGAAAAGGCAAACAATGCACTCCATCTTTACAGATAAGATCAGCATCACTCCACTCTTCCCCACTAAGCCCTCAGTATTGTTACTATTCATCACCAGGAAGGAGGCTGGAAGAGTTCCGCTCATGTACACACATCTCATATATCAAACTCTGGAGAGCAAAAACGACAAACCACTTCGCCCTCATCTTCATTTTAAAAGGCACAGCCACACAAATGCAGGACAGAAGCAGACGGTGACAACAGGGACTCCCACCCAAACCCTTCCTTATATGGTCAGGAGGAAAGCAGCAGACCGAGACTGCACATTAGATAGATTCAGAATCTAATTAGTTTTGCAACACTAATGGAAAACTCATCACGACAAAAGCCTCGGGCTTGTCTTTTATTTGTCCCTTACATGCCCAGCCTTACAAAGCACTGAATGTGACATAGGACGTAGACTGCTGATTCTTCATGCATGTTGCAGGCCGGATATTGTCGAAATTAAACGGAAATAAAATGAGGTATTAACACTGAACTTACTAGAGCTGGGGCTCTTGGATCAGACTTGAAACGCAGATGTAAGGACTTGAGAATTGCTTGTTTAACACAGATAATTCAATTCAATTTTATTTATATAGCGCTTTTTACATACATTTTAAATGCATTATCTACAAGACAAATCCCAAGTTGAGCAAGCCTAGGGCGACAGTGGCAAGAAAAAACTCCCCAAAATGGTAGGAAGAAACCTCGGGAGGACCAAGGCTCAACAGGGGACCCGACCTCCTAGATGTTCATTAAACAAATACTAAATGTATTTTAAATCATAGCAAAATTAGTTTAAAATAAATAAGAAATTGTTAATCAAATTTAAATTAGTAGTAGAAAAATTATAAAATAATCTAAATAAGATAAGAGAATTTGCATTCATAGACATATCACACGAAATAGCAAATTTTTTTTAAAGAAGATGCAACGAATATTTTGCAAACAAACTTATTTGGCTAAAGATGGCACAACAATGTCGTTTTTAATGACGCCGTCAGAATCACCACCAACGTGGAGCGAAGCGCTTTCATTCTTTTGTTATACGCTAAAGCTATCTGTTACATGGGCAATGAAGAAAGTTGGATAATTTTCATACCCTGCCTCGACAATTTTCCTAGTCCCATGCTTTGCTGAACCAAATGTTCAGTAAAAAGAGAACTTAAGATAGAAATAAGACAAAAAGAAGATTGTTATCTGATGAAACGGAGAAACGTGAAAACAACTGCTAAACGTTTCATTCTGTTCAGTTTCGGACAAAAATATGAATTTCGTTTCATCCCTGGTTTTTGGACCATTGCTGTTTTAACGAGCAGAAACCTGCCAACCTACGAACCCAGCAGAGACAAACGTACGAAGAAGCTAGTAACTTTATTGTAACGTTATTCCAAAAATAGTATATCGATGATGAAATCAGTAAAAAGAGAACAGTGATACGCAAAATCTGTGGGTCATAAATCTGCGGCACAACTACGATGACATCCAACGTCATCCATCGCTACAAAACCCACAAAGCATTCAGCAGCCAGCATTAGCATTCGGCTTTAAATTGATTGTGTATTTATTGAAAAGGCAATGATTGATGAAATTTGGCATGATTCAGCCTTGTGGCATGAAAGGTTGGACAAATGAGTAGAAATACAGCAGTATTTGTTACAGTTGAAAACAAATCATAACCTTCTTAAGGATTCTTTTGATTGATTTAATTGTGAAAACTAGAGTTTGAGCATCATTAATTCATATGACTTGACTTATCGACTCGCTTGACTTAGAGCAGTAGCAGTAAAGCACTGGTTTCCAATGTTGAGTCTCTCTGGTTCCATCCCCATCTCAAGTGTTGAGGTCTGTAGGTTCAGAAATTGCATTTTGGTTCATGGTACTGCTGTAACAGTCATGGGTTTCCCTCCATGTAGTTCAGCAGTCTAGGCTTTCCAGCTTCCTAATGCCCAGGCAGGTTCTTCAGTCTACAGTCAAGCAGAATTTGTACAAATGAAGGAAACTCAAGACCACTGTTACCTTCCCATGAGTTTTAGACCAAAAAAAGGCACACCACCACCAGCATCATGTGTAAGAGAAGAACTGAGGGAACTCTGTGAGAGAACTGAGAAAGCACGGTCAAGAGAATACTGAACATCAGTGCTGTACATGGCAGGGTAGCAATGAGAAAACCACTTCTCTAAAATGTATCGTGGACAGGTTTTTTGGAATGCATGAGACCAACACAGAAGGTTTTTAGAGGGAAACGCCATATTTTAGGCCATGGTGGTGGAAGTATCATGGTGTGGGCCTGGTTTGGCATCATCGATGGAACAAGGAATTATGAAATTAGAGCAGCAACTTCTAAAATTGTCATGCAGCAAGACAACAATCCAAAGAACGCACACAAGGATTACTGACTAAAATAAATGGAATGGTTTGAGTTAACCAAGTCCTGATCGTAATCTAATTGGTATGGGGGAAATGGCCTAAATATGGGACTGTGGCGGCCTTGTGGTTAAAGTACTGGATTATGGATCAGAAGGTCCAGGATTCAAATCCCACTTCAGTCACAGTTGGGTCCCTGAGCAAGGTCCTTAACTCGCAATTGCTTGGATTGTAAGATTGTGTTAAGTGTAGATCGCTCGGGATAAGGGCGTCTGCTAAATGACATCAAATGTAATGTATAATGTACATTCCTGCAAGCTGATATGCAGTAATGATCAACTGGCTGTAATTTGGCAGTAGCTATGAAAAAGGGGAGGGGTCAAAAACAATAGGAGTCTTTGCTGTGCAACAGGAGGGTCTATAAAAGAGGATCCTGGACCTGAAGTGACAACTTAGCACCACTTGATGCACTGGCTCATTAAACTGATTAAAAAAAGCTCTTCATCCTTCTCATTGTGTCCTGCATGCATTTGCCTTGTATCCCTCGTACAAGCAGGAGAAAAATCCTGCCCCCTTCCTGCTGTGCCGCCACAGATGCCACCCTGTCAGGGTATTTTTATATACACACCCGCAGTTATTTGAAGGTCAAGGTTCAAAAACCATGTCACTGTGCCGACGGACAAAAAAAGGGACCATCCAGCAGGTTTTTGGCACGGATAAAGCAGTGCTGCTGCTGCGATGGGCTTAGTGTATAACAGTGTGAAACGCCAAAGAAAAGTGTGTGAAAAGATAATCCTGACTGTAAACCCAGAGCCGAAGAGAAGATCGAAACGAAAAAGCCAGATAAAGACTGATCACATGTGAGTAAATGGATTCCCTGAAATGCAACACAGGAATGCAAAAGTATAATATTCCTCCAGTCTTTTATACATATTTAGTTTGGGTTTTATTTTTGCATATTGCTTTTTTTCTCGGTCTCCTGGGAGGCATTCTTGTTTTGCTATCTCATAATTATCCACAACATCTGCTGTTGTTTGCAGCTTTTAAATAAGTAATGTTTGTCTGACAGCCTAGAAACCATTGACTTCTCCGAGTCACATTTCACTTTCTTCTTTTGAGTAGACGAGCATAAGTACATCCAAGATGCATTCATTTAACTTAACTGAATTGTGCTGATATGAACATTCAAGAAGCAAAGCTGTTATTACTTGATGTGCTCGTTATGTTTTTGCTATATATATATATATGCTCGAAAATATGACTGATCCTGTCCATGTCCCATCACTGTCGGGGTGTTTTGGCACTCTTGGGTGACCATACACCACCCTACTGAACAGTCAATGTGGGGGCACTCTGGTCCAGCTTAACATTCTTCTGTTCACAACCATGAATATATCACTTAGTGCTCAATCACCAGAACTGAGTTTGAATCTCATTTGTGTCCTCGAAACAACTTTCTTTGACTTTTCTTGTTTAATGAAATCAATTGTTTTATTTTTTTTCAATAATGAAATCAAGTCAAATGCTTGTTTTTTAATCGCCTTATATTTATTTGATCTTACGTATTCAAATATTATATATTATAAATAAATAAATTATTTAAAGTAAATGAATTATTTATATTATATTATAATGAATATATATATATATATATATACTATCTTCATTTCAATCTTTGTGAGATTCTTTGGCTGCTACCCTTCCACAAAGGCCTTTCCACATCAAGCTTCTTTGGACTACTGAAGGTTCACCTCGGCGTCCCCATGGAGCTCACAGATACATATACTGTTTTTCTGGTTATATCCTAATGAAGAATTACTTATCTTCATTATACCATTCCTAAACATTACTATATCGGAAGCTTTGAACTTAGACTTTTAACTTGAGAAATCATTACAAATACTGTTAAAATCAACATATCTAGACGTAGCAGCAATTCAAAGCCATTGACAGACAGACCTCATACTTAATAAAGGACTGATTACGTGATCATCTGAACCTAATCTTATTTATTGAGGAAAAGTAAATGAAACATGGAAGGCGTGGCTGAATTCCTATTTAGAAATCTGAATTGAATATAAAACATAGGATTGCTTTTTTCAATTTTAAAATAGCCCTCTTTTCTTTGTATCATTACCCGGCGTCTTCTGTGTTACTTTGACGAGCTATCATTTATAGAAAATAAAAGCCCCTTGGACTGCTGAAAATACATTTATTTTGTTTAGAATGCTTCAACTATTCATCAAATAAAACCAAAATTATGATTTTTTTTGGCATAAAACACATACAGTACCTACAAATAGTAAAACCAGAGCAGTGGTTGCCTAATTTATTTTCCAGAGCTGTAACTGGCAACAAGAACGCATTAAACCTGAAGTAAGTTTTGCTTATGACAAAGCCCTTGGGGATGGAGTGGCCTAATACATTTGCCACTGCTGCAGTGACCTGTGTTTGATTTCCAAGAGATCCTTCCCAGCCAGGTTGTCAAACAGACACGATGGACCGTTTCATCGGTTGGGGAGTCATTTCCTAACACTGCAACGGGGCCTGTAACACGGGACGGGGTCCGCGCGGCCCTGACCAGAAAAAGCTGGTTAAGCAGTGACAGATTGTGATTGATGAGTAGCATATTCTATCTAAAACTCTCAAAATTCTAACACACACAATCCATCACTAATAGGCTCACACAAAGGTGGGAAAATGGCAGAATAAATAACCTGGTTGGTTTCAGTTGAGCACTAAAAGGCACAGTTCAATCATCGTGTCATTAACTCTGGTGGCGAAAAGGCCTGGAGTCAGTGGGTACCGATAGCTGCTGTGTTAATACCAGCGCTGTGTGGAAGAACCAGCTGGATGTTGAATACTTCCATCAAAAGATCAAAGTGCACGAATTAGTAGACTCCAAGCGAGTGGAGAGGCAAAGCTTTAATGGAAAGCACTTCCTCATGTATTATTCATGCAGGAGAAACAGCAGCCACGTCTCAAGCTGCTGACCCATGTTAGACTCCTTCTTTCTGAGCCCTCACATCCTTCTGAACTCCAAATAGCCTGATGTGCCAGCCTGCTCAAATGGCCACTACACTGTCAAGCATCAGACACACAAATACACTATACTTTTCCTTGGCTTGCTTGGTCGAACAACAGATGGTGTTCCACGAGAATGATCGGGTTAGAAATAGATTGAGAAGAGGTGGTACAGTGCAGTGAAAGTCTCATTCCTTGTGTGGAAAATGGGTCACAAATCAGATTTTAATGACCGGCAGTGCAGGCGTGCCAAAGGCCATATTATAAAGGAAGTAGCTGAATTTGCAGGTGTATCGAAGTGCATGCTCATAAGGGCCTACCAGCAGTGACAAAACGTCTTCCATAAAATCTCAGCAGAATCGTAGATGAAAGATGAAACTGTAACACAGGGACCTCTGGCACATGATTAAAAATCGCTATGCTTACGCAAATGCTTCTAGAAATCAACACAGGTCATTCGCAGCTAATTTCTAACAGAGCACTCATCTGCGAACTGCATACCATGAACATACGGAGCAGAGTGACAGGCAAGAGGCCTTTGCTTGCCTCTGCTCAAAAAGTTGCCTGGTTAAAGTGGACAAAAGGACCTTCAATGAGGACCAAAAATACACCAAAATTGGTCCTTTTGTGGAGGTGTAAAATTCCTATCCCTGTTTTAAAAAAATACACTTCTCCTGTTCACAGGGCAGCAAGTGTGACTGATGTGCGAAAGGCCTGATGAACATTCAGGAGCAGTAACATCTGGACTGGCCTGCAAAATCCCCAAATCTGAATCCTTTTAAGAACTGAGACTACCTGATGTCGGCCCTTTATTCCCAAAATGCTATATGCCAACCGGGTACACCTACGTGTTAAAGGTTAACGCTGAAAATGCGTTAGTAAAAAATGTGAAGGCTCCATGCTTCAGGCTGTAAACTCCAGGCTAAACACTCCAGGCTACACGCAGGTTTTATACTTCAGGTTTCACACCACAGGCTCCACAGCCTGGACTTCATGCTCTAGGCCTCATGCTGCAGGCTCCATGGTTCTTCACTCCAAGCTCCAGACACCACACACCAGGCTTCAAATGTCTACAGTCCAGTCTCCAGACACCACACTCCAACAACCAGACTTCAAATTTCCACAGTCCAGGCTCCACACTCTGTACGCTATCTTTTTTTAATTCTGTAACAGAAGGCAGGCTTCTACTTTGGATGGTCAGCAGACAAACTAGCCCATGTGTTTGGTTTCTCTCATCAGTCTTTTGTTTAAAAAAAGCACACATAGAAATACAAACACTTATCAGTTACCACCTTTTGCTTCGTAGCAGCAGAGCAATTGGCTTTGACATTATATATGGCCAATATAGCATGCAAAATAGCTGCCACCGATTTACACTGAGCAGACTAATCTGTTCTGAGAAACTAAGAAAAAGCATGTGTGGAAGTGCATTTGCCTCCCTCTGCTGGTCGAAAGTGGCAATTCCGTGCTAGCTCAAACAACACTGTTTGCTGGTTTTCCATTGACATACTGGAGTATGCATGGAGTAAGTATTTTGAGATTACTATTTAAAAAGCTCATAATCGTCGTTTACTGTCGTTTATCCGATCAACACCTGTTAGCTCTGTCCATCATTTAACTCCAGATGTTCCAACTGTAAGCAGCCGGTCCAATTTAAAAAGGATTAAAACGTGTATTTTTACTGCCATATATGATTATTTATGTTATACTTCAATGTTTTGTTTTCAATGATCTTTTATTTGATTCGATTTGGTTTATTTTCATGAATAGTCCTTTTTGTATTTGGTTCAGAGCACACAGCATCCATTTTTTTGACTTCTGATTGCTCAGAGGCATCTAGGATGGACCATCTCACAGTGGAAATGCGTACTGTGATCAGATAAATCAGTATTCCAGGTCTGTTTTGGAAAAAATGGACACTGTGAGCTCTAAACCAAAGACATAAAAAGGACCATGGAGATTATTACTAGCTAAAAAGCCAGGGTCTGTCATGGTCTGGGGTTGTGTCTGTGATTTTGGCAAACGTCATTTTCACTTATGTGATGGCAGCATTAATGCAGAAAAGTACATTGCGATTTTAGAACAGCAATAATTCGTAATTCTTTTCCAGGGTGCATGAAACGTGCATGAATTTATAAGCAAGACAATGTCAAAAAACAAGTCAATGAAATGTGGTTTGAAATATGGAAATCTGTTTTTGAGGAACACTGTTCTTAAACATTTCAATTGTAAAACCCAGCTTTTCGTGGATGCTTTTGTTCCTGATGTAATCATGATTACAATAGAACTGTAACGAATTCAGTTTTGTCATTCATCACTAGCCATAAATTGAGCCCCACCCCAACTTTTGTTGCTATGCAGACTTGAAAATGCAAGACAAATGAAAGCAGTTGATTAGACAAAACATTAAATATCCTGTCTGAAATAATATAAAAGTCAAAGTATTAGAACTGCATTGTTTTAATGTTTAATTTTCCATTTTCTTTTTTTCTGATTTGGGGTTGTAAATGATTACATTTTGTGTGCCCTATAAGATATTTCTCTACCAGTGAGCTTCCCTTTGATCAGGCGTCCATGTTTGTCATACAATGTTATTAGTTTTGAATTTCCCTTAAACAAATGAATTCACTTCCCGTATTTGTGACTTTACTTTTTGCTGTGACGTCGTAGGTTCAAAGAGAATCTGTAAACGCCGTCAAAGTGATGTTTCAGTTACTTTGTCCACCTGCCGTACATTTAATGGCCATCACCAAACTTAAACAGTGTCGACCTCATGGTGCATGCCATACGCCACATAAAAGGGAATATTTGATCTCTAGGACGGAGTCCTTGTTCTATTATTACATTTGAGCTTCATGACCTATTCATGTGCCGACAGATAAATAATGCAGTGCTCTGGCAAAAGCAAAGCTCCAAAATAGTGAGCTGGGAAGCAGGTCATGACTTATACATACGTGTCTTGCGGGCCGAGTCCTCCACGAACAGGGACGAGATGTCCTCGTCTACTCCTGCCACATTACGAGCGATGCAAGTGTATGCGCCGGTGTCCTCGAAGTGAACGTTACTGATGTGCACCTCGCTCCCGTTAGCTGAGAGAAGAGAAGACGGGGAGGGTAGAGAGATTTAAAAATAAGTGACTAAAAGCATCATTACGAGGTGTGTGGGAAATACATTTCCCTTTAAAGACCCCACTTTCACTCTCTCGGAGCCAGCGATTCCATTTCAAGCTGTCTAATGGAAGGCGCAAGTGCGTTTTTGATAGCAGCAGAGAAATCCTGGCCGTTTTCAGCTTGTCACAGTGAGTTTGGTTGGAATCAGTGATTTAGCGTTTGCTGATTAGAGCTCCACTGGGAAGAGTCTCGGATGGAGAATAAGATAGGAATCCCAAAATGAACGTCACCTATCAACACCCATCAGGCCCTGGGAGATGATAAGCGACTGGAACACACAATGGCTGGTTTTGGATTTGTTTCAAGAGACATTAAAGAGAATGGGCCTGACGGCTGCGGTGGCTTAGCGATTAAAGCTCAGTGTTGGGTTTCAGGTTCTCAGCCGTGATGAAAGTTTCTGATTCTGGATAGAAACATGCTTACATACCCTGCAGGGTGAGCTGTTTCGATAGTTTGGTAGAGATATCCATTCCATTCTTCAGCCAGGAAAGCTGCGGATCAGGAATGCCCTCAGCATGGCACCTCAGACTGGCAGTGACTCCAGGTTCTCGTGCCTGACTCTCAGGATAAACCCGGATAACAGGAGGAACTGTGAAAGAAAAAGACAGAGGGGCGCAGATAATTAATGATACATTCAGTTTGAGAGTGTAAGGAGAGGCTTGTTGTGACTTGAGACTGACACAGCAATTTGCCAGGGTGACATTTAATTCCTGGTTACCAAGAGGGGAATCCGCAGCATCTGACACCTTTTGGGGCAATTCATAAATTAGGACAGTAAACAGGTTGAACCAGGTAGCAGAAAACTGGGCAATGGTTGGAATTTTTGGTTCAATCACTGGTTGGGAGTGGGATTGACCAATTCTTTGAAGATTCATAAAACAGTTCAAGAGCAAGACCCTAGAGAAGATCTGTGCTATTAGAGAAAATTTAAAGGAAGATCCTTTGGTAAACAATGTCACAGGACTCATACTGGGATCAAAACAGTATTGGACTTAAGCCAGGGATGTTCAGAAGTATGGCTCCAGAGTAAAACTAGATGACCTGCCTAGCAATGGAACTGGCCCCTAGCAGCACTTCTAGGGAATGAATAAATAGTCCTTGTTCATATTTGATCATAAACTGAGTTTAGAGATTTTCATTTATGCTACAAAGGCTTACACATTATGGTTTTATTCTTAGTGGCTTTTATAGCTCTTGGCTAATGACGTGCCAGAACCATCTAATTTCCGTTTGCCAGTAGTCCCTTTGCCTCCTGTTGCTCACCGGCTCACAGTGTTTTTGTAATTTGAAAATGAATTACTTCTGGCCGCTTTGTCCAGTGGCGACACTGCTGGAACAGCTCTAACAAAAAGTACTCATTTCCTGCTTCACAGGGAATGACATGAGGTGAATCAGCTGCCAAATTATCCTAAAATCATAGGTTATGGAATATAACGTATACCACAAATCAGTCTTTTAATTAAGAATGGTTCCCCTTATCTCCATTTGAAATAAATTGTGTAATTGCATAGCATTTACATAATTTCATTACTGTGCACAGTTCTTAGGCCACCGTTAGATTTGTTGTTTTAGCAATGGTATAATGATCATATATAACATTGTCAACAACTGGACCCAAGAGTTTTGAACTTTTGTTTTTTTGTCACACCTTAATAAGCTTTCATACTGATATTCACTCCTATCTTTACAAGCTTTAGTATATCATATGCTCATCAAATTCCTTGTACTTTTTGGTACTTGGTGAATACAAGATTCTGATTATATCATAAAAGATTCTGATTTTGTGCTTTTCACCCTATTTCCCTTCCAAAGAAGTGGCTTCTTGGCCTCTATCCTTCCAAAAAGACCCTTAATGCTCAAGGTTCTCCAAAGTGCAGAAGTGTAATCTTGGCATCCTGGTGAAGTTTCCAGAAGTTGCTATTACTTAAATCGAATGGAAGCTTTAAATACTAACACATTAAATACTTGTAGCTGTTACACTGTAGCCTATAGAAGCTTGTTTTTTTTTTTCGTTTAATTGTCTAGTACAAATTCCTGGTGTTGTATTTCTGGTTCTATTCTAATAAAGAGACTGATAAATACTTATATTTATTGCCAAAGAAAATGCATCTAGATACTATAAAGGCATCCACATTACGATTCCAATATTAAAAGTAAAAGAATTGGTTTACTGGGAGAAACTGTACAATTCAAAACTACACTCCATTACCCTGTTGGGAGGCATCTAGCCTGGATACTGATAAGATGATAAGATGAGGTACAGATGGGTAATGGACGTATCGGGGTATTATATGGCATCCTGTGGCCCACATATATTGTAGCTGGGTAACTCATAGGTTACCAAGGCTGAACATTCTGTATAACTGGTCATAATTCTGGTGACCAGACAGGAAAAGGACATTTTGTGATCTGGTGGGACATATTTGCTCTACTTGGGTGAGCATTGTCTTGCTGAAAATGTCAGTTTAAAGCCCTGTCATGATATACAACACATGGCCGTCTGTCCTACACATGTCGCTTAGTTGTTAGTGTCCCTCTTATCACTACTAGGTGTGACTGTCATATATGATGGCTCCCAAGATCATCACACCAGCAGTTGGGCCAGTACTCCCCACCAGGATTTGTCGCTAAAAGATCATGCAGTCCGTAGAAGTCCAGGTTTTTCATTCTGAAAACGAGAGTAGCAATCCAACTTATCTATCCATCTTATCTGGGTGCATTATTTTTTGCCCCACTGTATGTTCTTCTAACCTAATGGTGGTCTAAAACTTTTTACTTAGTTAAGGCTCTACACTACCACCGGATAGCGACTTTAGCTACCGTTATAAGCCCCTCAGAATCGACGGCTAACGTTCTCATGGCTGCAAGAGCAATGTACTCAATGCTGGAACGTTTCTCCCAATGATAACCCAATACTACCCTAGATTTGAGCCTGAAAGGGGTCAGAGAGAGTTTTCCGGGAGGACACATTAAGCCTTTATGCAGTTGCCATCTCCTGACCTTGTGGTCCTGAATGAAATGAGAACGAGCACCTCCTTATTGTACTAAATGCCAGTTTCATTTGCAATTCCTATCTCGCAGGAGCACGATCTCATTGACATGGTAAAGGCTTTCAGCGTCCTGGCAGCCACCAAACAAATGAGCCAGATAAATAGAGAAGAAGAGTGTTGTGGGGGAGCCATCGATTTTTAAAACGAATGCCATTGATTTTTTTTACTAACATTTTTTTTCAGTTAAGGGAACATTTCAGTCAAGTACACCTGAGTAAGCAGAACTCTTGAGTATTTTATTTTCAGCCAGCATTCATCCTGCACTTCACCTCTGAAAGAAAGACAGATCACTCTGGAGTTTGGACCTTGGATCAGCTTGGTATTTATTTAATGGCATGGCATGTTCATTGTGCCAGTGAGTCAATGGTGAATCATGGTGACTCTATGGATAGCCGTCCTGCTACCCGAAACACATTTCATTGCAGGCTACTCTTGTAGCCATGGTGCCATTGCTGATTTTATAGAGCTTTAGAGAATCTAGGTACTCCACCTTCTTCTCAAACAAACAGACCAACAGGTGAACTGACCAGTCAAAAATGTCTCTGCACTTTGATCCTGCACTTATTGTTACTGACATGTGGTCTGTTTTTCCTTGTGCCTCCTAGAGGGAACGGCTACTGTGACTTGCCCAAATGTGAGTGTGTGATGTTCTTTAATGGACTGGTACCCATTTGGGATGGAATCCCGCTTCGCACTAGAAGTGGAGTCTATACCCAGTAACCAGTGTACAGTGGCTACTGATGGTCTTAATGGATTCAATATTTGCGGATTCTCAAAATCCAACATTCCCAGGTTCGATTTGGAAAAAAGCAGCAGTTTCACCTATGAAAAAGCATTTTCAGATTTTACAGATACTGAATGTGATGTATAATGTTAGCCCTGTGAGGACAGATGTATCAACATCAACTCTAACTGAGCCCAGTAAGAAGGAAACCATGACAGATTGATGCATTGAGGACATTTGGAGGGGAGTGTGGTTCTTCTTCAGTGTGTGTGTGTGTGTGTGTGTGTGTGTGTGTGTGTGTTAGGCCGGGGCAGGTAAGTACATCCTCAGCCATCTGTTCATACTTATTGTCTCTAACACAGGTGAAGATGTGTATGTGAGAGAGGTCAGAAGAACAAAAAAGAAGATGGATATGGAGGAAGTTGGAACTGAGACAGAGCTTCTCTTTGGGCTTCTGTTTTGAAAGAGAACAGAAATTTTTGCACCTCTGCTAAAGAAGAATACTTGGCCCTGAAGAACAGGCTGGGGACGTTTTAAACAAATTTGTTCAATTTCTTACATATTTGCAATCCAAACAAAACCATGTTGGACTCCTGAAGAATTAAAGACAAACCTCCCTCTGAAAACAGAACTTACAAGCTTACACCTTATCTATTTACAAGCCCAATGACAGCAAGCCACTCCTATAAATAGCCTCATTAGTTCCGGTTTTAAATAGCAGAGAGGTAATCAGGTGCTGGTCTGAATAATATTTTACACTGATCAACCGTTGCCTTAAAACCTACCTGTCTAAATTTGTGTACATCATTTGTGTTTGATCTGTTGATTGATTGTGTAGATCTGTTTTGTTTAATCTGATCAGATTTGAAACTTTTATTCTTTTCTGATCTTAATTTTCCTGAGTCTAAATTCATTTATATCATAGCCACGTTAAGGACTGTGGTGACCTAGTTGTTAAGGTACTATGGACCAGAAGGTCCGGGGTCCATCCCACCTCTGCCACGGCTGGGTCCTTGAGCAAGGCCCTTAACCCACAATTGCTTGGATTGTAATAATTGTATATTATATATAATAATATTAACTTTACATGTGGTAATTCCCTATATAAGATCAAAAACAGTTACTGTATCACATTAAAAAATGAAAATATACTACCTTGTAGATTTACAATAGGTCTTGTGAGGTTTTGTGAACATTACACGAGCCACACTCGCACAGCGAAGAAGAGGAACAAAAACATTTTAGAAAACTACATCTAGAAATTTCTGGAGTTGTATATAAGTCACAGATGCCCCAGATGCTCCCCAGACACGAGATGTGGTGGTTTTTAGTAGGACCCAGGTAAGCATATCCCACGACGTATAATAAGAATAAGAAATAAGATAGAACAACTGAATAGGGATGAAGAGCGGAGCGTAAGGCTCCTAGCACAAAAAACCCAAAAGGATAAAGGGGTGCGCCACGGTATTGCATCCTGAGTGGGAGCAACGCGTGAGCTGGTCGCGAGAGGGTGCCAAAGCGCCAGTCGGGGCAGGCGTGCAAAAGCACGGTTTGGGACGTCTCCCAAATGGTGAGGCACAGAGGTATTCCAAATGCCAGGAAGCGAGCGTAAGCTCGAGTGTGCATGCAATCAAGGAAAAACCATGCCGGGGCATGTGTGCTTCGAACGTGCAACCGAGTGGCGGCTCTAAAGAGTGTAGAGGACACCACAGCGCCAGAGGGCGAGCGTGATCTCAAACGCGCATGTAGCGCCGGGGGCGAAGAAATCGCAGAAGTGGCCGCAGCACCAAAAGGCGAGCATATAAGCTCGGGGCGCGCTTATAGCGCGAATGTGAATAACTCACAAAAGGCACCAAAGCGCCAGAACACGAGAATGAACTCAGGCGTGCAAGAAGCGCAAACCTGAATAAATCGCGAGAGCTGCCAAAGCGCCAGAGGGCGAGCGTGAGCTTGGAAGTGAAGAAGCCACACCGGGGAGCGTCCTATTCAGGACGAGCACCCAGCTGGAGTGAGGCTAGGTGGGTGCCGACGACGAAGAAGCGCGAGCTCAGGCGTGCGAGGAGCGTACGAGTTTGGGACAGGAAAACCCTCAAAGTGCCCCAAACGAACTAAATTTACCTCGGGGGTTACCCGCCCATACCAGTCCTTCAGCACTACAAGCCCCCAGAACTGTACCACTAACTCTCGGGACGTGGAAGGACGACCAAACGGAGATGGAATACAGATAGAATGATGATGACCATGCCTTTATAGGACGTGAAGCAGCTGTTTGGGATCAGGACGTAATCAAGATAATGGATATAAGCCACCTCACCGATAGCTCTGTTATGGCGACCGGCGAGGACGGCCGAATGCTCCGGGGGAAGGAAGGAACCCTAACACTGATAAATGAAAATAACACTGAAAGTAGAAAAAAAAGTGCATTGTCATAGTCTGTCAGTTTAGGACTCGGTGTGAAGGATGGCATTAATATATGTATGTA
>JAUZST010005183.1:0-15766 GCA_034779995.1 Parotocinclus haroldoi
ACACACACACACACACACACACACACACACACACACACACACACACACACACACACACACACACACACGCAGAGTCACAAAGAAATCCCCATGTGGCTTTCAGTAGGTTACCAGCGAAGCCTCTGCCACTCGTGGGTCTATTTTTACTCATTCTTACCACTGATTTTGGCTGTCTGTGTTTGCTGATGCTGGTCGTGGATCTGACTGGTGTGTATTGATTTACACCCTCTGTTTGCTAACGTGCCTCCCTGCACAATGTCAGCAGTGACAGATCCAGTTTGAGCAACTTTTAAACCCACAGTATCCTCACCTAGCCCTGAACAAATCAGTGCTCTCTTGTCAGCAGTCTGTTAGGAGCCGATTCACTGATACACCCTAAATGCCGAATTTCAGAAACCATCTTTTATTCGTTCCGTCTGATTAATAAACGTTGTTCTCTTTGTTTAGACCTTTAGATTCGTTTATTTTCTCATCACTGTCGTGTTAATAAGTTTGATACGGTTCCCCCCACAATTACTGGCACCCCTGGGAGAAATGTGAATTCGAAAGAAACTTAACTTTATGTTAATTATCTTCATTTCACAATCAACGAATGAGGAAAAAATCCCAACCATTACTTGACGCAAGTTTAGTCTGAGATGATTCATTCCTGATAATAATAATATAATAAAAGAATTATTATTTTGTACAAAGTCAGAGACGGTGGCACCTCTGGATATGCTGTTCGAGAATAAAATAACATGTTATAAGGCTGGGCAGTACGTAGCAGGAATACCGGTCCTCTTTACAGAATATCTGTAAATCACTCCCAATCCTGGATCCACAGACCCTCCACCATACTTACCAGTGACTTTGGATTCTTTTTTTACTGTAAACATCCTTCTTTTGTTCATTTTTTATTTCAACTAACTATAGATCAGGCTTAAAGTCCCTGTAGCATTAACCATCATTAACCATTTAATTCTAGGTGCAACGTTTATGTTTAGGGCAGTTTTGGAGACTTTTCCAAGCCAAGTTGTTACTTTTTTCGGTAACTCTCCAGCTTCTTTGGGTCCCCGTCCAGGCAGGTTTGTCTCAGTTCTAGCTGATTGGAACAGTTCTAGCGGGAACCGAAGATATGGTTCTTTTCAGGTATCTTGTTTTATAGCCATTCCCTGACCTCCAAAGCTCAACACATTTCTGTTATTGACTAAGAGAATTGACCCTCTGTGTCATGCTTGTCATGTCACTGTCGTATTCAAAGCCACCTCTTTAAAGTCACATAACCATCGAACTCAATTGATTTATCAGTCCACACAACTCTATCACACCACACCGAATCAAACTTTCCTTATTCTGACAGAAACTTCATTCTGTCCTTCATGCTTTTTTTCTCAGACAGCAGTTGCTTTTAACACATGACATAAATAAATATATAAATAAATAGTTATCCATTTCTACATACCATTTATTTGGGCTTTTTCTGTATTTTTACAGTTATTTATTTATTCTATATTATTATAGTATAGTGTAGTATAGTGTGTATATATATATATATATAGTATATAGAATTAAGTATTTAATTATTCATAATGAGTATTGCTCAATCTCAGATTCTCCCATTACTGTTAATCAGTTATCTCTGTTACAGGACTGAGCTTTCAGCACAGAATTAGCAGAAACATAAAATGTCATGTCACAAACTTAATTTTACTATGACTTTCATAGAATTGTAAGTATTTACTTCATTAACACTTAAGCCGCCCATGGAGGTCGGGTCCCCTTTTTGAGTCTTGGTTTCTTCCTTCTGCTTTCAGGGATTTTCCTTGCCACTGTCGCTTGCTAGGCTTGCTCCGTTTGGGATTGGCCTTTTAAGATCATATAAGATTGTAAAGCCGCTTTGAGACGACGCTCCGTTATGGAAAGCGCTCTAGAAATAAATTTGAATTGAATTGAATCTCTACTAATAGCATTAGGGCACAGAGCACATTCTAATAATAAAAAATATTATTCCAATAAGCAAATCAAATCTAAAAGGCAATTCCGGTAACAGGATAGTAGATTAAGATTGACCTTCTTAGTCTTTGTTCAAAATAACATCTGATATATTTAGGTGATAGGTGACCTGTGTTATGCTCCATAATTTAGAACAATAAGAACAATGTGACCCAGTGCCGGTTTAGAGGCCAGGGACAGCTAACAAATGCTATTTTTCAGTCTTTGAGGTAGGTTTTATTAATGTTGTAAATTACATAGCTTACATTTTATTTAAAAGAAGTTGCATCACTGTAAAGGACACCTTGCTTAATCATGAAATGTTTCTTAAAGTTAATTATACTTCTTTGTAATGTACTTGGGACAGAAATGTCACGCGTTCGGCGGAATGGCTTATATATAAACTACAATATATGCATTTATAATGAATCTTTAATAAACAGAAACTCTGCTGCTCTAACATAACAGCTAAAGCACTCTGGTAATGTAATATATGGGTTAAGTAGGTTAAGAAGCTTAATATTAGGGATAGTAACATTACCAGAGCACAGACACATAGCTGAATTAACGTTGTTCAAAGGGCATGAAGCGACACATTCCTGTTTACACTTTTATGAAGTCATTGAAAGTACAACTAAATTGCAGTTGTTAATGTGATACATAATCTAAATCTATATAATTATCTGCATTTTCTGTCTAGCCTGCTTGCTTGCGAGTGGTGGGAAAGTCAGGGAAGCTGAGGGAAAACATACATTTTTGTGCAGTAGTATTCTGTTTTATTAAGTCTGTATATACTCTTGAGTGACACAAAAAGTACTGCATGCTGAGTGCAAGTTATAAGTGAGTGCACAGTGCAACTGAATAATAATGTCTGTCTTCATAATGCTGCAGGGAGCCTTGCAGAGATTTAAATACATTCATTCATTGATTTTCGTACTCACTTGCTTCTTGTTCAGGGTCGCGGGAATGCTGACGCCTTGCTGGCAACACGGTGCGCAAGAAGGCAAGAACATCCCTAGACTGTGTGGAAATGTGGGTCAAAATTCCTGATTTAGGCTACGGTTCACATCCTAAATTCAAAAAACATTGTTTGAAAAACTTTGTCTACAATTCCATCACATTTACAATAATACAATTTTTACTTGAGTGAAATCTCTCATGTTGGTGGAGTTCAATATTTTACCGAATCAAATGATGAAATATCTCACCAGAGCCACTAGACCACCACTTAGGAGGTCTGTGCATCTCTGGGTGTCTATTGTGTACCCGCAGAAAACATGGGAAATAAGATTAGGCTCACTGGACAAAGGTTTTTTTTACGTTTTGAGCAACAAACACTCGGATGGAGTGTGAACATGTGCATATGCACAGAGACAGAAAACATTATGACATCAGCAGAAACTGTACTCTGGATTTTGAATTTCTAAAAATTTTTCCAGGCAAGTAATGCAGAGTATACACAGGACAGGACTCGGATGAGGAAATCAGCAGTGCGTGTGGTCATGTGACAGGTCTAGTGAGGAAAATGCCTTGTCGTACAATAATCGTTCTTTGTTATTTACTGACAGTACGTTATTCAGTAATTATATATGAGATATAAAATAGTTTTAGGTTTCTTAGTTACTTTTTTACATTAAGGATGATTAAACATGTAAACAGTACTCTCCAGCACTCGGCAGTGTTTGCCATAGGGAGTCATGTGGGGCTTTGGTTTGCCTCTCTTATTGTGCCGGTGCTTCTAAACACTTTTCTGGGCAAGAACACAACGTTATGTGCTCTAATCAGAGTGGATGCTGTCATCTTGTCAATTTGGCTGGTTTCATTCTACCAATCAGGGATGATAAAATGGGATTGGTATTTTCTAGATCGGTTACACAAGCGCCACGACAAAGACAAAGGAAAATCGTTTGTGCTCTGCTCCTAGTTGCACTGCTGCTTTAGAGGCCTTGCCAAAAGCTTAGTGTAGCTTTAGCAGGTCCCCAGAGACAGTCACCCAAATCCATTACTATAGCAACTCTCCTGTAGTCACTGTCTTGGTGGCTGACTGAAAATACCCAGATAACTTACTTTCTATAGTCGAGTCCATAATTATGGGCAATTTGGCATAATGGATGTGACATTTGAAGTCATATTGAGTAGCAGAGTGTCTCACTGCATGCATAAACGTAGCATCGGTGAGAGCAGGTGCAATCTTATCGCTTATAGGCCTTCAGGAATGTAGATAAATAATCAAAACAGAGCTGGGAAACAGGTGATGGGAAACAGGTGATGGGAAACAGGTGATGGGAAACAGGTGATGGGAAACAGGTGATGGGGGCAGGAATAGTCTAGAAATAATGGGATTTTTTTGTTTGGTAAGGATATCATTGTAAGGATGAAGGACTTTATTACAAGGATCAAATGTTAGATGGGTTTTTAAGCTTTTTAAGCAGAATTCCCAGTGCCTTATAACTTACAATGTGGAATCCAATGGCAAAAAGTCCCACTTTAATACATGTATTACTGGAGGCTGTTTTCAGATTTTTATGAAGCACAAGGAGTGCAGGGTTTGGTCACATTACATCGTGGCAGTGTGAGCTTTTGTAGGCGACGTGACCAACATCAACGCAGGTGTTTAAAGGTGGGATTTTAGATTTTATAGACACCCTGTACATTTTAAGTAAAGTAAGCATGAGCTGCATTAATGAACTTGGCTGTCGTAGCAGCACACTCAATTCTGGAATGAAAAAAAATACACCTGTCACAAAAAGTAGGAGATATTTCATCCTGTCTATGTCCCGTTACTGTCGCTGTGTTTTGGCAGTCTGGGGTGACCATACACCCTACTGAACAGTCTGTTTACCCCCATGAATCTGTCACTTGCTGCTCATTACTGAGTTTGCATCTCATTTGAGTAATCAAACAACTTTCTCTGACTTTTCATTTGCTTTTCTGATGATCTTGTTTAATGAAATTAAATATAATGCTTCCTCGTTTAATCGCTTCGTATTCATTTTGAAATATCCCCTAATATTTGTGAGCAGTGTAGCGGCGCTGTATTTTCTTTCCTGTTTCATTTCATGTTTATGTTTTTAGCTCTCTCGCTCTCTCTCTGAATCTGTTTATGTATTCAGCGTGTCGAGGAGAAGCGTATGATTTATGAGGCTGAGGTAGTTGGAGCGGGGATATGTTAATGGAAGTTTTAGTGGAGGCCACGAGGTAAGCTTTGTGCTGTGCTGCCTCTTTGCTCTCCAGCACCAGGTGCCCAGTTGGCCTGCTTGAACATTCACTGAGCTCGTCGAGCTGCCAGGACGTTACAAGTACTAAAATGCAATAAGGTCCCGTGGCCACATGGTGTGATATAGCCTTGTTATAAGTACAGTGTAGAGAGGCTGGTTAGTCCCTACTTTTGTTCAGACTCAGCTCGTAATGAATTTCTTTTCATGCCCCTCATAAAACAAGACCTTGGGCTTTTATATGTCACAGTTAATGATTTTCAGACTGATGTGCATGCAGTGTCGTGGTTAGGAAGGGACGGTGTTCAAAAAGCGTGCGAGTGTAAACTCGTAATAACATTTCAGAGTTACATATGGATTGTGAGAAACTAGAGCACAAATTCAATCATCAGATTCAATCTCAGTCAAGATTTGAACCCATCTAAGGGATCACATCCACAGCGAAGTACAAACCAAAGTCTGTGGGAGTGAAGATGGTACATTTCTGGAAGTAACACATCCTTAATATCTCACTATACACTATATTGCCGAAAGTATTCATCCATGTCTTTACAGGCCTTGCATGCATCCATCAGACTGCCAGACAGAGAAGTGTAATTCATCACTAGAAAGAGCACATCTCCACTGCTCCAGAGTCCAGTTCTTGACTTTACAAAAAGTTATTTAAAGATTTACATTTTTACTTTCGGCAATATGGTCACCTCATCAAGTGGGATTCGAACCCTGGACCTTCTGGTCCATAGTCTAGTACCTTAACCACTAGGCCTCCACAGTCCCAGTTTTATGCTATTTATCTCCTTTGAATTTGAGCTGGAATGTTTATGGATATACTCCACTATTATTGGTTAATATTAAGTGAAGACTCTTTGACAGTAGGCAGCCTTGCCCAGAAGGGTCTGTACGTTTGTGGGATGTCTGTCCTTTAGAGGGGCAAACGAGAGAAGACTGATGCACGGTGATGACTGCAGCACTTGGGCTTGACAGATCCTTGTTCAGGTCTGTTTGGCATGCAGTAGAGAACGAGAGAGAGAGAGAGAGAGGTCAATCTACTAAGAGCTCTACTGACACAGCGTTATTTTGACTAATGCATGGTGCTACTGAGCCACAGTGGAACCTAAGTGGAACCTACTCAGCACCTTGAGCCTGTCAGCACGAGACAGGTTGATGGATGGATGCTGTGTACCTCTTGCCCTTAGAGAATGCATTAGGAAAGATGCTGGCTCTTAGAAACAATTGCTCTGATCCACATATGTAATAACCTAGCATTTAGAAACTCTATGTAGGTATTTATCACTCAAAAGGAACAAAACCATCATTTTGATGTGTTCACATTAGCATGGTTGCCATGGTTTTTGGTACTAAAAACAGCTTGTTCATTTTTTTAGTGTTATCATATGAAAAAAATGGTTTTATTGAAAGCAAGAACAGCGATTACATATCGCCTGTGTAATGGCACTTTATTTAGATCATGGTGATGGTGATGATGTCAGCATACTTGGGATACTCGAGGCAAAAAATTCAGTTCAAAGTCAGATTAAATCAGTGGTTGACAGTGTTTCTAGGTGAAAGTTTATTATTTATTGTTAATTAATTTGCATGCAATCTTACACCGAGTTCTAGACCTTCTTCAATTCTTATTTAACAATCCACAGTCCAAAGTTCTGGCCTGACACTGGGTCTTTTTCTCTTGAAGGAGAAAATCAATAGGATTATTTTGGGCAAAATGTTTTCATTGAAATTTTCGCAAATCTCTAATTTTAGCATGGGTTGCACAAAAAGAGCTGGGATGTGATGTCATTGTTATCATGATCATCACATGTCTATGCTTAGTACAGTTCAATACAGAGTGTGAAATGGTCTCGAAAAAATGTCATATTGATTGATGAGCAGTGTTGATTATGTCTCTACCACAATATTCGTCAGTCGTTCAGGTTGAGAAGCCACGCTGAGCATTAACAGATTGATACCGTTCATAGCGTAACAACACGGGATTTTCAGTCACTACAGCTTTAAATGGAAATTAATCGTCTTTAATTGAGGCACAGTCAACAGTTCTTTAAAGCATTCCAGTTTGGCTGGGCCTGACTGCCACGTGGTTGATAACCTTAATTTCACTGGAATGGATTTAACCTTCCAGAGGCTTTGACTGTTCCTGCCTATTTGAAGCGAAACAAAGGAGACATAATTGCATTTGAGGAAAGAGAGTTAGCAAACTGTGAGAGCTTGTGCAGTCGCTAACCCCAGCAAAACGTCACTCTTAAGAGTCTCTTTTCTGTAGTGTAGATGGAGCAGTGTTCTTTGTTCAGTTCGTTGTTCGAGTGTTTAGTTCGTGGTTCTATGTTGATAATGTGTAGCATATGGTTAATGTCCCAACCTCTTTCCTAATTACTCACTTCACTTGCAAAATCAGAAGCACAGTATAGAGTGTTTTTTACTGTAAGATGGTGAAATTGCTTTTGGTACATATTGGAACAGCTGCTGGATGAAGTTAATAGTAAGGCTCGTCATGAAAACCAACGTATTTTATGCACGAATTGCTAATCTTGTTCTTCTAGGTAATCAGTCAGTCGTTTATGTAACATCAGATGGGCTGTTAGTTTTGATGTTCTGCCTTTTGTTAGGTTGAGTTGGAACTGAATTGGAACAGCTTCAGAAAAAAACATCCACAACTCATCATTCTCAGGAATTAAAAAAAACAGGTGAGCGTATGCTGTGGAAAGTGGCTTCAAAAACATACAGTATTGCACAATGAAAATGACACTTTTAGTTGCACATTAACCTCCCGAAGCTCAATATATAATGCTCACAAAATGAGGGGGTAGTTCAAAATGGAGTGTGCAGTGTACAGGATCAGAATTTAGAGCTACATTTTTAATTCTTTTTAAAAAAAGAATTTGATGTGGAATGTCACTGAACTTATAGAAACCATTAGTTATAGAATTGGGGTGGCACGAGGTTCGACCCAAGATCTCTAGCAATTCTGGTCTGGACTGCTTTTATAGGCTGATCTCTGAAGTTTGCTGCGCTGCTTATATGCCTTATACATTTATTTAACGTCAAAGCCCTATGTCTAGAGGTGTTTAGCTTTATTTGTAAATTTCATGTGAAACACAGCTGAACATAGCACTGCCAGAATAATATTCCAGTTCAAATAGATTTTAATTGGCTTCAGCTCCTCACCGTCTTTTGATCATGTAAGCGTAATACAGCACTGGTGGACAGAATAAATGAAAGGCTCCTTTTGCTGTACAGCAGGAGTCCTGTATGTTTGGTGACCTTTACAGTTTCACTTGAGCAGACTTGCTGGGGCTATTATTTCGCCCTTTTAACACTATGCAATCATTGCAAGTATGGGAGAATAGTTCAGCTGGGATCTTTAGTAATTATTGCTCAGTTTTGTTCCACTGAAAAAGAGTGAGATATAATGCAGTTGCATCTTTGTGTGCTTCCATGTGAAATAATGTTTCCTTACTATCCAATCCGCATGCTGATTCTAGACTGACGTACATCCAGTAAATAAACAAAGTATGAATATAAATATCCCACAATGAAATGTCCCCTTATATTGGTGAGCATGTCGATTTCTCGTTATTTCTCATTATTTATTATCCCTGAGTTACTGTGCTGCACTCACTCTGGATTCCTTACTCTGCACGTTTGAGCACCTTTTGAAGATATATGAAAATAAATGAATTTACTCCGTAAGGAAATTCCACTATTTAGCTTAATGTAAGGAGAATGTTTTGGATAGATAAGGAAATATGTGTCAGTGTATACATTCCTTTGTACAGAAATGCTAATGCTAAGAATATGTATAGGTAGGATCAGTCACTCAGCAATGGCTGTGATGATTTTATTAATTATCTGTGTTAAATATCATGAACTCGCTTCATGCGGGGACGAAGTCACTGAGTGTTTGACTCATCTTTTCTGCATTATTTGGTGCGTAGTGTTTAATGAAACGCAGAGATAAGAGCCAGCTGCTGGAAACGTGGAAGTCGTTCCCGAGGGCCTCGGTTTGAATCCAGAGTGGTGCTTTTAACGTGAATACGAGGTAGTTCATTTATCTTAGCCTTACCAGGATAACAAAAGGTAGAACAGGATGCTTTGCTTCTGCTTTTAATGAACAGTGCAGCCAGCTGGGGAACTGTAAGACATTTGTTTCTTTTACTCCTGTCTCTGATGTGTTTATTTTGGTCTCCAGTTTCTTTCCACGTGCAGCATCAGTGTGAGCAGACTATGCTAAGAAACGTTTGGCTGGCCTCGTCTTTCTTATAAGCTCACAGAAGGTGAACATGTCTAACCAGTGGGAGAATCATATGTTGATTGCGGGACAGTTGCGGATTAAGAGGAACCACTGGAGTAATGTGCACTGTAACAAGAGGAGAAAAAAAAAACGCGCCGTGTCTTTGTAGCGCAGCCACCAGTATTAAATGCCCTCATTTCACATAGTTTCTGTTAGGGGTGGGGGAAACATTCTAATTTTCAATGCATCGCCGTGGAAGTGGAAGGAGTTTAGACAAGTCATCCAAAATGCCAGAACAGCATCGGCACCTTACAAGGTCTTCAGGAATTGCCTTGGGCTCCTGAGGTTGCTGTGGAGCCTTATGGTGACTGCCTGGAAGGCCCAGTCTGTTCTATCGTCATGGTGCAAAGCGGTCACCACCTTCATCCCAAAGGAAAAGGAGTCCAAAAATTTCAACCAGTTCAGAGGAAAATCTTCTTCTTATCGTCTGACCGAGTTCCTACTGGCCAACAGTTGCATCGATACTGGTTGTCAGAAAGCAGGTGATCCAAGGTTTCCTGGCTGTGTGGAACACACTGCGATGATTTGGGAACAAATCCAGAGAGCCAGGAGCCATGGATCTTCCCTCTCTCACATCCTCTTCACGGCTCCATTTGAGATTTCCGATAAACCTATGGCACAGCCTGTCGCAATTCAACTGCAGGACAGCCTTCAGAAGATCAATCAATGTTCCCTGCCGTGAAAATTCAAGGTTTGGTGCTATCAATTTATACCGTCTCCTAATGTGGCCACAGAAGCTGTGCGAGATCACCATGACAACAGCCCTGAACCTCTAAGCAAAGGCCAATAAGTACATCTGGAAGTGGCTAGGCCTTACCCACTGCCGTTCCAGTGCAGCACTCTTTGGCAGTAACATGCTACCGCTGCCATTTCAGTCAGAGTCTGAGCTACAAGAAGGAGAAGGTGACACTGCTCTGGTCAACACCTTCTATAGTCGTTCTGATCGGAACTGACTGTCCCATGGGAGGAGCAGATGGAGGCTGCCTACAAGAGAAAGAGGGGTATGCAGACCTGGACGCTGCATGCTGTCAAGCTGGCTGGAGGACACTTATATTCCCAGTAGAATTTGGGTGCTGGGGTATCACAGGAACATCTACATAGCAGCTCTTTAAATCCCTGGGTATTACATTCCATGGGACGAAGAGAGCAATACAAGACCTAGCCCACGAGAGAGAGAAATGGAGCTTCTTCTCTGGCTCTGAAAGAAGGACAAGCCACAGGGGGAGAGGGGAATCCTGGGGCAGACTGCAGGGAGCGCTACGGAGACGTCCTGACGTGTTCTGGGATTAATGGAGTGAAACGCTCCCCGCTGTAGACCCTGCAGCCAGCCAAGTGGCAGGTTTGAACTTTTTGTGATGATCACTTTCAAACCACATGGGATATTGCAAATCTGATTGCTGCAGTCGATCTCAGAGACAGTTCCGATCTTCTTTGATGCGCTACATAACCACCTTCCCATTGGAAAAACCTTCCAATATGGCGGCTATCAAGATGGCTTTCGGCCATGTTCTGGACATATCCCGCCCACCCATTACTCGCTGGAGTATTCAGATATGCCATTTCCCCTTTTCACTAACCTTTTCATCCCGTTCCCCTTCCCAAAAAAGTGGTGTCTTGCCTACCCTTCCAAAAACCACGCTTCTTCGTACTATAGAAGGATGGCGTCTTGATGAAGTTAACAGAATCACATTAAGCATTGTACTGTTCATAAGAATTAGGGGATATTTCATTATAGGACATTTCATTTTGAAGTATCCCCCAATTTTTGTGAGAAGGTTAAATTTAGGTTAAATGTGACTGATCTGTGAATCCCAGTAGCGTGCTCACATGACATTTGTGGCATAGCGTAGTATTCATGAATTCATTCCGAATATTCTGCCATGTCTTTGCATGTCTTTGCTTTGCTTTAAAGCGGTAATAACGCGATGTAGATTCAGTTCTGCACCCATATTTAGTAATGCTATAAGTCATAAAGCGCATATTTTATGATTATTGCTTATTCCGGTCTGGACTGCCAGAGCACGAGATTGGTATGCAGCAGAAATCCTCTCTCAGGCCTGAAGCTCAAAGTGTAATGCCTTGCAATTGGGTGGCACTGTCACTGTGGATCTCATTGAACTCTGAGGTCTTAATGAGCTGATGGATAAATCGAGCAGTGGTGAACCTGCCGTGAAATTCTCTGCTATGTGGTTTGTTTGTTTTTTTGCATTAACATTTTCAGCTTTTGATTAATTAAATAGATAAATCCCAACAAAGATATTTGACCACTTATTTGTGTAAAGCTTGAATTGATGAGCAATTTTGTGGAAGTAATGAACAAAGAACGTTTGCTATTTGAGGCGTTAGAGTTATTTATTTCCAAAATAACTAATGCCCGGAGTAACAAAGACATTTTTGTTTTCGCACAAATCTGAGGTCATCCATGACTGGGAGAAGGAAGATCTGCTAGCAGAGCCAGAGAGAATGTCATGGATGGCAATTATTCTCCAAAAATGCATTTTTGAAAATTCTCTTGGCACCGACCGAGGACCATCTGCATAGCGCTGATTGGCAGCATGCTCAAGCGCAACACGGCGTCGAATATACGTTTTCCGTACTCACACATGGACTTCCCTGCTGATCTCATTTCATTACATTTAATACATTTATTTGAATGTTTCTCCAAGTTAAAGATAAAGGTAAAGACAAATCTGAATTTATTTATACGTTCGGATTGACATTGTCCATCAGATCCTCATGTTTTTAGGAAGCAATGTGTTTGAAAACACAGCTTTATTTTTATTTTTGGTCAGATGAAATTGAATGAATGAATGAGTGCACAATTTGCTTACTGCAGAGTATTAGCTTGTGAGTTGACATGCATTGGGTAATCAGATAATGGGAGCGCTCCACATTTACAGTAATCAGCCACTAATGACCAATGATCACAGAATAATGGAAGCTTTGAACTTCGATAATTATGTAGCAAGGTTCTTTATGTCTATATTCCGCCAAACTGCGTTTCAGAGTTTCCCCAAAAGCGGTGCTAGCCGTTTCATGGATGCTGTGATTCCAGGGTTGCCAGATCCCGCTGTTTACAGAAGCACCTGGTCTATGCAAAGGTCCAAAAGAAGCTAGAATAAGAGGATCTGCCTGGCAACCATGCTTAATTCCACTAGCTGCTTCGGGGACAGATCACCGCACATGCACAGTCAGAGAAATACGATTAAAATCCAGCTCTCTTTTTCCATTTCTTCAGTGTGTTTTCTAGATGGGCGTATTGCTGTATGCTGCAAAAGACATGGCGTGGCCTCAGGTTAATTTCTGCCCTCCCAGGATAGGCACGAGGCCTCCCACAATTCAGGATAAAGCAATTACTAAACATGAGTGAATAAACATTTTAAAATAAATAAACATATCTATTGCATAACAGGTACAACTTAGCTATTTGATCCCTATATAGAGTGACTTTTCAGTCTATTTTTCTGCCTGTAAGTAAGAGGCACAGCACTTTCTCTGCTTCGAGGGAAGGAGCAGCTCATTCAGTCTGCATGACAGGACTCATTCACTGCATTAATAGCACATAGAAAGGTTTCCCCTCTGCAAAAGGAGTAAGAGAGAAACAACAAAATGTAAAAAAGACTGCTGCAACTAGGCAGCGTGTAAATGCTTTTTGTTTGTTTGTTTATTTGACTGATACACTGTCACTTTCAGCATCTATGGCTGAAAGCAAACGTACCTCAAAACACAAGGCTATTTCGCGTGTCTTGGGACTGTGGGGGGAAAAAACCCGAGCACCCAGAGTTAAAACACACGGACACGATGATGGAGATTGAGCCGGGGACGCTGGAGCTGTGAGGTCACCACACTAACCATTTCACCACATGTAAATACAGCGTGATGATGTCACAAATACGCAAGGTTTACAAACTTTTGGCGACTTTTCGAGCTGGCAGATTTGCCAGCACTGATTAGGAACAGCACTGGATACATGACATGACATGCTGCACATTACAAGCAAAGCGGTTTCTGACTGTGCTGCCACTCATTTTCTATAAGTATTAGATCGTAAAAATGCTATATATCTTTATGGGCCTCGGGCAGTACCAGGTTCAATCCCAGGGCGGAGCAGCCTGGGTCCTTTCTGTGTGGAGTCTGTGTCGATGTCCTCCCCGTTTACTCCGGGTACTCCGGTTTCCTCCCACAGTCCAAAGACATGCGTGTTATTTATATTTGTGCATGAATTATTTATAGTTGTGTATTTGTCTGCACCTCCTTCATAGACCTTGATGAATGCACTCATGATACATTTCCACTTATAGAAGAGTAGAGCTTGCCCTCGATGTCTGCTTCAGAATGTTATGATAATGTAGGTAGCAACATTTCGGGAATTTGTAGCTCTTCTTAGGTTCCTAGGTGGGCTGGAGATGGAAAATGCTTTTAGAGGCGAGAAGCTGCAGTCCTCCCACAGGACCCTCTTAGTAAACTATTGTCTCTGCTAAGACGCCCTGTAACACCCCAAACCTAAAAACTGATTAAGTAGCTGTTTTTATGCCTGAAAGATTGTCCAAGCAGTTCCCGCAAGTCACACGTGATTTGTCCTGCGTATTCAGCGCTGTTTTTAAAGTCTTTTAGTTATGCCACACAATACCAAATGGAGAACTCACACAATGCACTATTGTTGCCTGGCTTATATCCTGTCCATTTCTCTTGCTTTTTGCTTTAGTCTTGCTCCTTACACACTTTTTCTTCCCTATAAACAGTAATACAGCGCAATGTCTGCACATTTTCGAAAAAGGGCCCTTAAGAAATGGATTTCATTAAGATTGGTCAGATTATTTTTCTCTTTCCCTATACCTATGAATGCTTGTTCAACAGTATTAATAATGGAGCCTGCTCCGTGCTTTGTGAACGCAGGACATTGCAATATCTTTTATTAAGCAAATCAATTAGTAATAGAATAAGGAAGGGAAGAAGTCCTATCTATTTTGCACTGGGTTTACACTATATATGTTGTCTTTCCTGCCTTGCAACTAATTTTAGACACCTAGTAGCTGTATTATTTAGGTGTAGCTAAATTATTATTATTTAGTAACTATATTACTTATTTAATATTTCTTTCACCG
Organism: Parotocinclus haroldoi; assembly: GCA_034779995.1. NCBI lineage: Eukaryota > Metazoa > Chordata > Actinopteri > Siluriformes > Loricariidae > Parotocinclus > Parotocinclus haroldoi. The sequence goes on from JAUZST010005183.1 coordinate 14,601, forward strand.
CATTGCTCTACACTGACTGGTCGCTTTATTAGGTACACCTTGTACTGGGTTGAACCCCATTTTGCCCTCTGAAAAGCCTTCATGGCATTGATTCTCCAATATTAATTCATATAAAAAAGAATCTGCTGTGTGCTCGCATTAAAGGCACGTTGTGGCCACCCCTGCGCCACCCCAAATCAAAATTCCTTGAACAGCCCATGGCACGTGACCCAGACCAGCAGTTCCCCGTGTTTCAAATGATATTTATTGTATAGTTCACAGTTCTAATGGGTTACAGCTAGTGTAAGATCCCAGCACCGCTGTTTTAGAGCAGCTCTAAATTTAGGCCGTAATTGCACACTAGGCCCACATACAGTGTTAATGAAACAAGAGTCAATATGCAACATGCAATAAAAACAAATTTACGCTAATTAGGAGCTATAAAAGTATACTGCGGAGAATCTGTAGCTTCACGGAGGTGTGACCGGTCTGTTTTTCATTTACATGAAGGATTATATGCCACGAGGATTGGCCTTTCTGTGTCACAGCTACAAAATCATACTCTCTGACCACTTTGGGAAAAAATACTGTCGCTGTAATAGGGGTGGCCGATATGGCCCTAAAATAATATCACGATATTTGAGGGTACCTTTGCTATAACGATATGTTTGGCGATATACAATCCCTGACAGACGTCCTGTCGCTTATCCATGTTGTAGAAACTAAAGCTTATAAATTCATCCATTGGTTTTAGAAATGACTCCAAATGAGAGTTAATTTACGAAAATAAGCTTCACTGCAGAAAATACTGATCATTTATTGAACACAGAAAGGTCAGATTTTGGCAAGAAAAACGTTTTGTCGCCCACAGAACTTCATGTGAAAATCAAACAAATTATTTACTTCAAATACAAAGATATGTTTCATAACATTGGTGGTGCTATTAGAGCCAACTTCAATATTTTGTGTGACTTCCATGAGCTTGAAGGACTGCATCCATGCGGTTTGACAATAATTCATACAATGTATTGATGAAGTCATCAGGAATAGCAAAGGACGTCAGTCTTACATGCCTCCCAAAGGTCATCAAGATTTTTTGGTTTTGTCTTTCAAGCTTCCTCTTTCATCCTACCCCAAACATGCTCAATGATGTTCATGTCTGGTGACTGGGCTGGCCAGTCCTGGAG